>JBBPBX010013994.1:0-41026 GCA_038048925.1 Garcialebias charrua | reverse complement strand
GGGGCCTCATGTACAAAGACTTGCGTGGATTTCTTACTGAAAAGTGCCGCACGGTCAAATCCAGAAATCTGCGTACGCACAAAAAAATCCAGATGTATCAAACTGTGCATACGCCGGTATCCACGCACATTCCTTTTGTACATCACAATCAACGTGGAATTGAGCGCACATGACAGAGTGGCCGACTCCGCCTTTGACACGCCTCCATATAAATATGCAAATTCATTTAAATATGCCCTGCACGTTAGGAATGTCGTCTTTGCTCTATTGCAAATCATGTCGAAACGTGGAAAAAAGAGGAACTTCACGGACTGTGAACTGGAGACACTTCTGAGTGACGTAGAGAGGCACAGAAAAAGGTTTTGTTTGGCACGCTCAGCGCACAACAAACCGTCCACTTTTAAATGAAAAGTTGACCAAGCTATTCTAACATGCCTAAATAGGTCAGTGGGTAGCGTGCCCGCCTTTCGTCCCAAACCTCATGAGTTCGAATCCCGCATGGTACAACGTTTTTTTTTTTTTATTCATTCCAGATTTAAAGAACACAAGAAAACTATTTAGAATGAACAACATGAAATGATACAATACCTGAAATGAAGGCAAAAGAGGATTTCTTGTGGGTTTTTTAAAAATAGTTTTCTTGTGTTCTTTAAATCTGGAATGAATTTAAAAAAGACAAACGTTGTTTTCATTTAAATATACCCTGCAACAGAGGAATGTCGTCTTGTCCCATCATGCATCACGTTCTTCAACTGCTAAAACAGCTAAAAATGAACAGAAAACAAGAATTTAAGCTGTGCAGAACTATTCAGTCTTTCTGTTTATTATATTTTTTGCAGGTTATATTCTAATTGCGTCCATGTGGATGTAATAATTGTCAATCATGTGTGTTTGGGTGGAAATAATCATTATTTCCCCTTCATGAACAGTTTCCAGAATCACCTGTAAGTGTCGCCAAAGGAACACAAACCACAGAAACGTGCGTGCGCCTGCTCTGGAGCTGGGGCCTCATGTATCAAAGACTTGCGTGGATTTCTTACTGAAAAGTGACGTACGGTCAAATCCAGAAAAGTGTCTACGCACAAAAGAATCCAGATTTATCAAGCTGTGCGTACACCGGTATCCACGCACATTCCTTTTGTACATCACAATGAACGTGGAACTGAGCGCACGTCAGACACCTCCCCTGACACGCCTACATTTACATATGTTAAACAGATGCAAATTACTTCCTGCATGTGTGAAGGACATGTTTGTTTGATCCCTGCGCGATCAGAAATCATTTCTAGATTCAGGAAAACAATGGATTTAATATAATATGAGTGAGGACAAACATCCCAAGTAAGAATAGTAATAAACTGTGTTCATCACGCAAAGAACGAGTGATTGTGTGCCGGTATTCGCGCGCACGCTGCTGTCAGGTGCGCCACCGGCTCATTCATTCATTCTGAGTGAAAATATTAACTTTGCGCACGAGTTAATTACCATAATTACTGTAAACACAGAGGAACTTACTTGGATGTTTGCTAGAACATAGATCTTCGTTTATTTAATAGATGATATGAAGAAACGAGTCTCTGCGTCTCAGTGGAGACTTTTCATGACATGACGTGATGTTGGAGTCTCCAAAGCGCGCGCTGCAGCCTTGTGCGCAATCTGTTTGTCTGTGAAGCTTTTACTCCCATACAAGTTATAAATGGTGTACTTTCACGTGTCATTTTGGAGACATCTACAATAAACACAGATAATGACACACCTCCACTGCCGTGTAACACCGGCGAGGGTGCACGCGCGCTCAAAGCGCGACCATAACTCAGCCTTTGGGATCATATGGATGAGACCATTCCATTGGACATGAATCGGCTTTGTGTGGACTGGACTGGCACAGCCCTGATCGACCTGCCAGCTCCCTCTAAGCTCCTGTGGAACCCCAGTTTCTGCACGTGCACGCGTGATGCGCGGCCCCTGTGTTCAGTGCGCAGCAGTGCCAAACTGAAAAATGATTATTTCTGAAAACGGCTGATAAGCCATATCCTAGATCAGAGAATTATATCTGTTTATAAATAAATGCTCTGCGTGTTACACTATCTATATCCTCCATAAGGCTGAATGTATCCGTTCCTGTTACATTTATTTTTTGCACAACTTTGCGCGTCCATGTGGATGTACTTGTTAATCGTGTGTTTGGTGGGAATATTAATCATTTTCACATCATGAACAGTTAATAGTAATAATAATAATAATAATAATAATAATAATAATAATAATAATAATAATAATGAATTCAATTTATGACGCACCTTTCATTAATGAAAATCTCAAAGTGCTACAAAGTGCAACAGAATTTAATGTCGATAAAACAAATAATAAAACAGTTAAAATCAACAACAGTATCAACTAAGATCAAAAGTAGAATCATGAGGAGGAAGAGTATGCTCGGTTAAAAAGAAAGGTCTCAAGCCGCTCTAACCACAGACTGTGGGGCTTCAGTTTTTCAGAAGCACCTGTAAGTGTCGCCAAAGGAACAAGAACCACAGAAACGTGCGTACGCCTGCTCGGGAGCTTGCGTGGATATGTACCTGGATGCGCATATATTCACGTTCAGTTCAGTTTTGTTACATACGGGGTTTTGCGTGGAAAGTGACGTGCGCACGGTTTTTGTGCGCACGCACGGTTGATACATGAGGCCCCTGGCGTGGAAATGTACTTGGATGCGCACGTATTCACGTTCAGTTCAGTTTTGATACATACGGGGTTTTGCGTGGATAGTGACGTACGCACGGTTTTTGTGCGCACGCACGGTTGATACATGAGGCCCCTGGAGACTAGTCCAGGGTGTACCCCGCCCCTCGCACAGTGATTGTTGGACATGGGCACCAGCGACCCCCGTGACCCAAAATGGAAGAAGCGGGTAAAGATAATGGATGGATGTTTATTTCTGTCTTACTATTAAATAATATCATATATGACACCAACACACAGACATGGAACTTGCTAAATTTATTTTAGCTTCTGGAAATTATGTTGTCATGTGAAAAGACAGAAGGTCGCAGGGGCAGTTGTTCAAACAAAAGTCAGTGTCTGGTCTTTATCTACCCACTGTGTATGTCTAGAGAACAAAATGCATGTGCTGCTGGGGGTCAGGACATATTTTAAACACCCAAACCTCTTCAGATCCCTCTGGTTCTTCCAGATGAGCAGAAACACCAAGGGTAGATTAAAGAGGGTAATTAGTGTCTGATCAGAAGTTAAAAACAGTACCTGTGGGTGTGTTAGGTTCTGCAGGTGGAGTATAAAAATTTACAAGTTGTTTTAATTTTAATCAAGATCAAAGGAGTCTACCAGAAGCTGTGTAAATTAACACATCATAAACACAACACCCTTTCATTTCTATGCTGATGACTGTCAAATTTACTTCCTACTGAAGCACACTGGTGCATGTTCTATTCAACCTCTTCTTGGCTGCCTGGCTGACATCAGGGACTGGATGGCTTTAAATTTCTTAAGTTTCAGTGGGAAGAATACTGAAATATGTTGTTTCCTCCAAATGGCACAACCAAGAACCACAGTATTGACCTGACCTCTCCTCTCTATCCCCATTAAAAAAACAAGCACTCACTAATCTGGGAGTGAAAATGGATCCTTCCATGAAACTTAACAGTCAAGTAAACATTATTGTTAAATACAGTTTTTTCCAGCTGAAGCGACTGTCTAAAATACTGTCTAAAAATACCCTTGAGACTGTAATACATGCATTCATAACATCCAGGCTCGATTACTGCAATGCACTCCTTTTTGGAATCAGTCAGACCTCCATTGCACGACTACATCTGGGCCAAAATGCTGCAGCCTGATTTTTAACCAGTACAGGCACAAGAGAGTACACCAGTTCTGACCTCCCTGCACTGGCTACCAGTTCACTTTCAAATTCAGTTCAAAATTATTCTGTATGTTTTTAAATCTCTGAACAATTCTGCCCCTTTTTATCTCGCTGATCTGCTGCAGCATATGTCCCACAGCGATCTGAGGTCAGCAGATCAGATGCTCCTATTGATTCTAGGAATCCATCTCAAACTCAGAGGTGACAGGCTTTCTTTGTTGCAGGTCCAAGACTGTGGAATGAGTTACAACTACATGTCTTTTAGCCTTTTAGATATTTTCTTTTTCCATTTGGATCTAAGTTTTTATCTGGTGTCCTTTGCTTGTTTTTTTTTATTTCTGTACAGTGCTTTGGTTGGCCTTACTGCTGTTTTAAGTGCTTTATAAATAAAGTGGTATGGTATGGTATGATGGCATCATGCAGCTGCTACAGATTTGTTGGCTGCACATCCATCATGTGAGTATTGATGGGACTGAGGAGGCCACTGGAAATCACTGAGACTCATCAGAGGAGTCATTGGTTTTAAGTTTCTTGTTCCCAGCTGACAGGGTGTGACCTTCTGCTGCTGGAGCCCATCTGCTTTAAGTTTGGATGTGTTCTATGTTCAGAGAAGGTATTTTTTCAGAGTTTAGTTAGTACTGTACATTCTGTCATGGCTAACCAGTCTGCTCATTCTTCACCGACCTTTGACATCAACAAGGCCTCTGTCCACACAAATGCTGCTCATTGGAGATTTTCTCCTTTTGTTTTTTTGACCATTCTCTAAACCCCAGAGATAATTGCATGTGAAAATCCCAGTAGAGCAGCAGTTTCTGAAAGACTCAGACTATCTCATCTGGCCCCAAGAACCAAACCTTGACCCCTCAGTTGTATCCAACTTCAGGCCTGTCTCCAGACTCCCATTTGTTTTTAAACGTATGGAAAAAATAGTTAAGTCCCAGTTGAAGTAGCCTGGTTAAAACCAGACCCTTGTCCTTCACTTTGCTTCATACTAGGGTCTGGACTTTCTCCATAGAGAACAGTGTTGCCAGATAGATTCCAGGTTTTCCAGCCCAAAAATCTGTAAAACACCGCCCAAAACCCGCCCAATCAGAAAGTGTCACGTGACACTGTGGAGCGCGCCTCGATCTGCATTCACGGACCGTTCAGAAAGTGTCACATGACACATAACATACAACATTCTGGGGAAGAAAAAAAAAAGTTAAATTAGGTCCTCTGGATGGGTACATGGGTTAAAAAAATTGTAGAAACGTTTCCTCTTTTATCAGACTTTTTCAGTCTGAACTGTACTAAGCTTATAGGCTAATATAGAATTGTATTGATCCCAGAGAAAATTGTTGTGCCAGAATTTCAGTATGAGGAACATACACAACAATCACACAAGATATAAAAAACATCAAAGAATATAAAAATACCAACATTTAAGTTCTAAAACAGGTCAGGTTTAGACAGAAACATTAAAGTGTTTATTGTGGTGCAGGATTAATTTTATTGTTCTTTGTGTAGGAAAGAAGAAAGGAGTTGAAAAGTTTGAGAGCCACAGGGTGGTTCTGTGGTAAGAGTCCAGTGTGGCATGCAGGGATGGTCTGAAGAACTTTTCTTAAAACATTTTGAAATCTATAAAACAAACATTTTGTCAAACATTTAAGGAATAAACATTTTTAATAATCACTTTAAAAGTTATAAATATTGTCTTTGGTGCATGTTTGTTTTCCAAATATATTAGTGTGTGTGAATGACAGGCATTAACATAAAACACTTTGTAAAACGGTGCTTTATGAAGTTCAGTCCGTTTCCTTCTATCAGTTGACCGGCAGTTCTGCCACATCCAATATGGCGGCCGCTCTGACGTACCGCCGCTACGGACCAGCCCACTCAACGAGGTGTCCACTAACTGCCTCACCAGTTCTCTGTTGTGATCTATGATAGCCAATCAGTGATGGAGAAAGGTCAGAGGAGCTTTGCTATGAAATAATGATGAATGATTGTTTGAAATGTGTTTATTTTAACTCAAAAACCACCGATCTGACTCCAAATCAGCCCAAATTATCTCCACCCGCCCAGAGCTATTTTAGCCACAAAGTAGAGCATGAAAACAGCCCAAATGGCGGTAAACCGCCCAATCTGGCAACACTGATAGAGAACCGATTCCTGCTAGAGGCGTGGCCTCTGCTGAGGAACAAAACCATTGGATCTTAGAAAAATTTTGAACAGGGAAAGCATTCTGGTCCCTCCCTCTCAGAGCCATATATGGCTGCTCCCCCGTGGTCTGTTGAACTTGACTTCTGCTCCGCCTCCTGCTGCATTTTCTCTCGCTGCAGCTGCATATTCTGTGTTTATATGTTAATAAAACGTTCTAAAAAAATAAAATAAAACCATGGATCGCTGGTCCAGCACACCAGAAGACCAGAAAATCTGCAGGGACTCGGGCAGCAACGTAAAACCCGAGTTTAATTCTCTCGTGACAACCTGAGGCATTTCCTCATCAGCTGAGGGAGGGAGAGGAGGAGGGAGCGATCACTTGACTTTTGGCAAAAAAACAAAAGAAAACTCCAGATAAGGGATTAAGAAGGGGAATTTAATACATTTGTGTCACATATAAAACAGTCCTGCATCGCTTTGCATCGCTTTGAATGAGAACATGCGGCTGCTCGCTGGCTGCGCGCTGGAACAGGTGGGGGCGTGGGTTAGGGGCCAAAAACTCCGCCCCTTCTGTTCTCTGATTGGTCCGGTCAAAAATCTACCGGAGAAATCCTTGTCTATGGGAGAAGTCCCAGACCCAGCAGTGAAGGGAAAATATAATTGAGCGGAGCTGCGTAGGAATGGCGAAGGCCAGGCTACAGTTGAAGTGCTTCCTGGAGGATCACGCTATCCTTGAGTTATTCCAATCTGGCTTCAAATCTCTACACAGCACTGAAACTGTCCTACTGAAGGTTTTTTATGATATCTTCTTATCCACAGACACTGGTGATTATGTGCTGCTTGTCCTATTGGACCTTACATCCGCTTTCGACACCATCGACCATGAGATCCTCATTGCTAGGTTGGAGCAGTAGGCGGACATCACAGGGTCAAGCCTCAATTGCTTCAGATCCTACCTCATTGACAGATCCTTTTGTGTTTCCATCAACGATTTTAGTTCTGCCGTGGCAGCACTTAAATGGGTTCCGCAGGGGTCCATCCTGGGTCCGCTCCTATTCTCTTTTAATCTGCGGCCACTTGGTGCTATTTTCCCGAAACGCAACATACCTTTTCACTTCTGCGCCGATGACTGTCAAATTTACTTCCCCCTAAGACACAATGGTACATGCTCTATTCAACCTCTGCTCGACTGCCTGGGTGACATCATTCATTCATTCATTCATTCAACCTTTATTTATACAGGCTAGCCTCGTTGAGTCACGGGGACTCATTTACAAGAGGGACCTGTCTCACTCACACCAAACAACCATCCACTCTCACACTCACACCTAGGGTCAATTTAGAGTCACCAATCAGCCTAACAAGCATGTTTTTTGGTCTGTGGGAGGAAACCGGAGTACCCGGAGGAAACCCACGCATGCACGGGGAGAACATGCAAACTCCACCCAGAAATGCCCCGGACCGGGATTTGAACCGGCAACCTTCTCGCTGAGAGGCAGCAGCTCCACCAGTTGTTCCACCGTGCTGCCCATCAGGGACTGGATGGCTTTAAATTTCTTATGTTTCAATGAAAAGAAGTCTGAAGCCATGTTGTTTTCTCCCAACGACACAATCACGAACTACTGCATTGACCTTTCTGCTCTAGCCCTGTCTGAAAAACAAAAAGTCACAAATCTGGGAGTGATAATAGATTCTTCCATGAAACTCATCAGTCATGTAAACATGATTGTTAAATCCATTTTTTTCCAGCTGAGGCGACTGTTTAAGCTGTAGTCCACATTGTCCAAAAATAACCTGGTGCAGACATGTCGATCAGGGCCGGCAACAACAACAATAAAAGGGCCGAGATGGTGTAGAGGCAGGGCAACCGGATTAGGACCGGAAGGTCTCGGGTTTGATCCCCGGTCACGGCATACCTCGTTGTGTCCCTGGGCAAGACACTTAACCCTGAGTTGCTCCCGGTAGGACTGGTTGGCACCATGCATGGTAGTCTACCGCTACCGGTGTATGAATGTGTGTATGAATGGGTGGATGGCTGGTACTGTGAAGCGTTTTGGGGCCCCTCAAAGGGGGCTGGAAAGCGCTATATAAGTAAGCTCCATTTACCATTTACTATTTAATCTGGAGATAGTAATACACACATTTATTACATCAAGGCTTGATTACTGCAATTCTCTCCTGTTTGGTATCAGTCAGACCACCATTGCACGACTACAACTGGTCCAGAATGCAGCAGCCCAATTTTAACCAGTACAGGCAAAAGAGAGCACATTACACCAGTCTTGGCCTCCCTGCACTGGCTACCGGTTCATCTTCGAATCCAGTTCAAAATTCTCCTGTATGTCTACAAATCGCTGAACAGTCCACCCCCCCATCTCTCTGATTTGCTACAGCCGTATGTCCCACCACGTTCTCTGAGGTCAGCGGACCAGTTACTTCTCACAGTTCCAGGAACTCGTCTTAAGCGCAGAGGTGACAGGGCCTTCTCTGTAGCAGGCCCAAGACTTTGGAACGAGTTACCTCTGCTTGTCAGACAGGCCCCCTCCCTCTCGGTTTTCAAATCCCATTTAAAAACCCACTACTATTCCGTAGCTTTCAACACCAGATGATCTGTGTTTGAACCTGTTTGCTTCACACAGGTTAGTTGTTATATTTATTATCTGCAACGTTTTTATATCTATATTCTGATTTTTCTTCAATTTGTATGTTGCTTATGTGTTGCCTGTTTTTTGTCTGTTTGTACAGCACTTTGGTTGGCCTTGTTGCTGTTTTAAGAGCCCTACAAATATATGGTATTGTTATGTTTCTTCTTATAACTTAACGATAATAGTTCCAGCAGAATCTCAACAGAACTATACTTTATTAGACATTTTTCCAACTGCCAGAACAAAGATTCCTCTGTGCCATATCACACTTGGTATTCTTCCACATAGAACACAAAATAGTACCATTGAACAATGTATTGTTTTATCACATACACAACAGTTCCTTCCATCCAGCTTTGACAAACCCAAATTTTTGCTCAATAGGAATAAACCTCTAACCAGATACATTTGCAACAGAAAGCAAATTATTTACTCTTAAACATTTAAATCGTTTCTTCATAAATGTATATAATAAAGAAAAAATCTACAAATTCAGTCTCTGAGGTGCTCTGCGATTTCTTTCAGGGTAACGTCTATAAGTTTGACCAGAGTCCATTGTGCTCTGTGTGGAAGGTTCGGCTGTTGGTACGCTGATGGTTTGACACGAGCCCTGCACCCCAGAGGATGTAGCAAAATTAAACTCTTCTGAGTCTCAAGATGCAGATGTGTCCTCGGGTTGTTCTTGAGTTTTGTCCTCGGGTTGTTCTTGAGTTTTTAGGGTGTCCACATCTAGGATCTGATCGACATGTCTGCGCCAAACTAAGTTGTCTCCAAAATGTATGTTGTATGACAGAGGTCCTGTCTGTGACAGGATTGTGCCAGACTGCCATTTCTGACTTGGGCATCTATAGTCTCTTTTGAGAACGTTTTGTCCAATGTCAAAAGATCACATTTTGTTCCTTTTTGTTTCCATCAAAAGAGACTGTTTGTCCTCAACATTCTTGCGAATGTCCGGTTTCAACAGATCTAAATGAGATCTTAAATTTCGTCCCATGAAGAGCATTGCAGGTGTTTGTCCGGTTGTTGCATGAATGGTGTTTCTGTAAGCCAATAAGAAATTGTCGATTTTCAATTGTAGAGGTCTCCCCTCTCTCCGGCTGGCTTTCATGGACCTCTTGAATGACTATATGAACCTTTCAGCTTGTCCATTTGTGGCTGGGTGATAAGGAGCTGAAGTTATATGTCATACACCGTTGTTCTTTAGGAAACACTGAAACTCCTCTCCAGTGAACTGACGGCCATTGTCACTGACAAGCTGTTGAGGCAGGCCTGTGCGGGCAAACAGTGACCCAAGGATGTTGATTGTGCTAATTGTTGTTGCGTGCTTTACAGTAAAAATTTATGACCACTTCGATTGAGCATCAACCACAATCAGAAACATTTGGTCCATAAATGGACCAGAGTCCAGCATAGTCTATATGGATGCGCTTCCAGGGAGTAGATGGCCACTCCCACGTGTGTACAGGTGCTGGTTGGGGCTGGCGCAGAGTCTGCTGGCAACCAGTGCAGGATTTAGCCATATTCTCTATTTCACAGTCCATACCTGGCCACCAAACATAGCTCCTAGCAAGATTTTTCATCTTGCCCACATCTCAGAAACTGATTTTAGGCTGAGATTCCAACTAGGGATGGGGCCGATCCGATCCAGTATCGGTATCCGATACCAGCATAATTTATTTATCTGATTTTCCGATCCAACCTGCCAATATTTCCGATCCAGCTTCAAAGAGCACTTGTGTTCCACCGTATTCTTTGACTACCATCTTAACATTGTGTTAGTTAAACCCAAAGAAGACACTCTGAGCCTCACAACAGGAAACACCCAGACTTTAGTAGCGCACAAGAGGCAGGTCTATATCACAGACGTCCTTCTCACTCATGGTGACAACAATAGCGTGCATTATGTGCATGGTGCAGCTGGAAAACTAAAATACTGCAAAGCATTATGGGAAAGACAACACAGTCCACTCCCCTTAACTGCTACGGGAGTGGATTTTGTTGTCTTTCCCATAATGCTTAGCTATATTTTAGTTTTCCAGCTGCACCATGAGTGAGAAGGATGTCTGTGATATAGACCTGCCTCTTGTGTGCTATTAAAGTTTGGGTGTTCCTGTTGTGAGGCTCAGAGTGTCTTCATTGGGTTTAACTCACACAATGTTAACACGGTAGTCGCAGACCAGTCTCAATTCAAAGAAATTTATCATCACAGCCTCATATAAAATCTGTGATGGTGATATCGGAACTGGATCGGTGTTGGCCGCTACCAAAAGTTAAGTATTGGTATCGGATCGGAAGTAAGAAATATGGATCGGTGCATCCCTAATTCCAATAGGAGGTTGGCTTGAAACATAGCAATGAAAGTCAAAGTCAAAGTCAAAGTCAAAGTCAACTTTATTGTCAGATCTGCAATATGTACAGTACAGGACATACACAGGACCGAAATTGCGTTTCTCTCAGTCCCTCGGTGCAACAGTAAACATCTAAACATTGAAACACTGAAACATATAATAATAGACATAAGCATAAAATAGTAAAACTAACACTGTCCTGAGTTTTTTGCATAGTGGTATAAGAGTATGAAAATTTACACCAACTCTAAAACTAAAACATTAAACATTTAATGAACATAATACTGTCCTGAGTTTTTGCATACTAGTATAAAAAAAGAGTATAAAAAGTATAACTAAAATAAACTAAAGGTTTCTAGCATTGACATTTGCAAAGTGGCAAAGCAGCGTATGAGTTAATGTACACAGTATATGTATGAGGTAGTAGTTGATGTTGTTATAGAGGCAAAAAGTGGCATATGCAGTAAGGCACATTGGGCATCCCTAAATAAGACCGTTCAGAGCACACTGTATATGTACCAGCAGTGGTGTAGATATTAGAGTAGTGTAAATGTAAACAGTAGTAATTACATGTAAGCAGTAGTAATAAAAGTAAACAGTATTAATAAATGTAAACAGAGAATGTAAACAGTATTATGATTATAGGCAGTGATGTAATACAAACATTAGTGCAAGTATGAGAAGTAGTGCAAACTGTATGAGCACATGACCGAGAGTTTAGTAAATAACCCGTTTGATGACACAGAGTCCAGTGTTAAAAACTTTGTGTTGTGTGGTAATGTGTGAGAAAGTTTTAGTGTTAAGGCAGTTCAAATGGGAGGGGGGGCAGAGCAGGAACTGCAAAGCTACTTAAGTGACAGATCTGTTTGGCAGGCCAAAGACTGATTAAGTTTTCTGGATGGAAGACAAAAATTTCTCCCTTAAAGAAACTAGTCCAGATGAATAGATTTAAAAAAAATTGTGTTATCTACCTGGATGATTGAGCCTACAAACCTTTATGTGAACAGCTAGTTCTGGATGTCAACAACAAACTGCTCGATCCACTATGAGAAGGTGCTGCTTATAAGACTGAGTTTATTGCAGCTCCTCAGACTCACACTGAAGAAGTCTTTAGGATAAAAGACAAAACATTTCAACTTTTTTTTTTTTTTTATCTTTCCAAAGGACCTGATTTTACTTTGTTAGACCTTTCTTTTGATAAAAAAATTAAAATATAAAATAAAATGCAGCTCAGTTCCCTTTCAGTCTGGTCTCTCGGTGCAACATACTTGCTATGGGAATTGGGCCCCCACGCGATTACCTGAAGGAATATACTCACGCCTTTACGGCTAGGGTGTCACCGCCGCGCCAGGGGCCCCGCCCCCTGTGTACTTAAGCGGCTGACGCTCCTCCATCTTCCTCTTTTTTGCCCTTCACCTCGCTAAACCTGAACTACCTCTTTGTAGGACTTCTCTGTTGCTTCATTGCTCAACTTGAGGTGAGCTTGCTCCCTGCACAGAGCGCACAGAGAATTATTCCTGCGTATTGCTGGACAAGCGAAAGCTAGTCCGGCACATTTCTCTTAACCCCAAAGTATTTTCTTCTCCTCTCTCTACAGATTGCTTCGCTCGACGGCGCTAACTACGCCACAAGAAAAAAGCTATTTCGCTAACTCCTAACGAGCTAGCCAGTGAAAGCGACGCGACGGAGGAGACAATTCAAGGAAAAAGGAAAAAGATTCTGGAAGGACTCGCTCGCCTTATCTTGGACATGACTCCGGAGAAAGGCAAGTGAAAGGCGAGACTTCCAAGGAAAACCAACGGGACGGCGAGCCCAACTTCGCGCGCCTGTCCCAGTGGATGTGGTTTCTCCCTCGCAGCAACAGACACCCACGAGGCCTGTCCAGCCTGCCTGGGAATGCTTCACGCAAAAACAGCACTGGATACGCCCGACTTTTGTCCACACTGCAGCCTCATGCTGGATGCGGTGCTGCGGCATCGGGTTGACCTCGTCGCCAAAGCCATGGGCAATTCAGCGACACCAGCGGACGCGGACACCACGGAGCCCCTCACTCCCACGCCAGAGCTAGAGAACATGGCTCTACATGACAGCACACGAGTCGAATGGGGCGACAGCCCTGACGTGCTGGCTCCTATGGTGGACCTAACAGTCGAGTTCGACACCCGAGGCATGATGAACGAGGACGAGATCTCGATTTCAGCCTCGGGCGAATTTTCAACGGAGGAGGCAGACGTGGAACTGGAGGATCAGGGTGAAGATCTCTCCCAGACCCCGGTACCTGTGCTCCCAGAAACCTACTTTTCCATCCCTGCTCTGTTCGACTTGTGCCACAGAGCAACGGACGCGTTGCACATCCCATGGCCCGAACCTCCGCTCGCCAACAGGTCACGAGGTTGGCAGGAAACTATTTTTACTTGAAGCAGCAGGCCGCCACGAGGCAAAGGATGCCCGTGTTCCCAGACTTCCTCACAGAACTAACTCACACCTGGACTCAACCGAGAGCCCCCATGCTCCTTCCCCTCTCGTAGTTCCTCGATGTAGACGGGATGGATGAGGTGGGAATAGCTAACGTGCCTCAGATTGAGGACACACTAGCGTCTCACCTGGCTCTTAAGTCATCTGGAACAAAACCAACTCTTCCCAGCAAGGCTTGTCGAGCTTCAGCGTCTCTACTCGAGAAGTGCTACAGAGCTCAGAGACTCACGGCGTGTGCCATGAACGCGTCCGCATTGATGCAGGCTTACCTAGCGGAAAAGCTGCAGCAGCTGCAGGTAACAACGGACAAGCAGGCGGCCGCCGACTTGCTGGACAAAGCCCGCAGAGCAACAGACTTGTGTTCCGTATGATGGGGACAGCTGCTGTTGTACAATGCAGGGGCATGGCGGAAATGGTCATCGCGATTCGCCACCTGTGGATGACTTTAACGGATCTCCCTGAGGGACAAAAGGGGCCTTTTCTCCACCACTCGATAGAGCCGACAGGATTATTTGGTAAAGCTTTGGAGCGAATTCAGACCAAGCTGGACCAAAGATGCAGACAGGCGGAAGCTCTCCAGGTGGGCATTCTCCGGAGAAGCTTCGCCCCCCCAAGGAAGTCTGCTGAAAGCAGACCTGCATAGTCTCGGTACCACTCTGCAATGTGTGCCCTACCTCAGAAGCGGCCAGCATACGAGGAAGAGCCCCGGCAGAGACCCCCGCCGGGCCATCCTCGCACCAAGCACGCATGGAGCAAAAATAGGTTTGTCCTCCGCCAGGCGACCAAACACAGGGCCTCCTCGGCGAACCGGGACACCAGACAAAAATGTACCTGATGAACCAGGTCCATGTTTCCACATTACACGATCACCCGCCCACGTGGTACTAGGAATGATCCCCTCATGTCCAGACTTTACTTGTAACACGGTACAAAAAGCTGGTATATTTACCGCTTGCACAAATTATGTTCTCTCTGCTGTGAGTGACATGGAATCATGTACGTCATTGTACATAAGCACGAATAAAGTTCATGAAACAGCCCCTCTCTGTTTTATTGACTCTCAAAAACAAACAAACAACAACACACAAATAACTTCAGCACAGGTCCCTCTGGCCTGCCAGTCGTCATAAAGGGAGGGGGCCATTTTTTCCCCCTCCCTGACGGCCCACGGGGTATTAGTCTAATCAATAAACCCCAGCAGGGTGCCTTTGATTCATCTGCAGTAAGCAGACTCAGAGGCGTCTGCAAGCACCCCCCACACCCCTCACGGAGACAGGTGAGGAGGGTCACGTGCTCAAGCGCTCGCTCCATTGTGAACGATGGGGCAGCCAATACACTAACCAGACGAACATGTGACATGTCCGCACCTCAGGGAGGCATGCCGACAGTATCTAACGATGGGGGGGGGGCTACATCAGATGCCCTCAGGCAGCTACAAGCTTCACACCTTCACAGCAGCAATTGTGTTCAGGCTACTGTGGATGGAAACAAATCAGAGTTGAATCAGATCTCTCTTCCTGTTTTTCGAAGGGGACTGGGCTCTTTATCACCAAATAATCTGAAGTCTGCCAAACCAAAAGGAACATCTCCACGTTCTCACGTTGCAGCTGCCCCTTTGTTATTAATGAGGGACACGCAATGTCCAAGCAGTAATCAGACAGCACGTGACCTCCTCTCTGTGCTTATCCAGGTCTGCTTTCAAACAAAATTCTCCCAACGGGTGAAACACAGACCACGGTCTGTTTATCTGGTGCCGACGCTCCATTAAAGCCAACGACCAGTAAACTGGACCACTCTAGAAAACGGATTGGAGTCAAGAGATCTGCTCATTTACAAAACTCGCAGTCTCACAGTCCTATCACCCCAAACTTAGGGATGGGGGGGAATAGACTTTCTGCTCCAATCCTGTCTAATAAGCATGACTGGTTAAATCTGCCCTCAATTACCCTTGAGCAGAGTAGCCTGGGGGTACATCGGCAAGGAGGCCTTCTTCCCATCTTGGCTGACCCCCAGGGGCTCACAACCTCTATGTCACCAGAAGGGACACTCCAGCCACTTAGGCCAGGGACTGTCAAAAGTCTCAGCTTGTTGGCAGAAAAGAACAAGTTGATAGCGTCAGGCCTGTTGGAAAATGTGGTAAAAACCATACAATGTGCCCGTGTTGTGTCAACACAGTCTCTATACGCACAGAAGTGGCGTATTTTTGAAGCCTGGTGCTCAGAAAGAAATATTATTTCTTATGCATGCGACTTGGCTCAGGGGAGTGGTGGCGCAGAGGTTAAGAAGGTGCGCTTGTGATCGGAAGGTCGCCGGTTCAAGCCCCGGTACCGACAACATCAAAGATGTGGGTGGGATAAGTGATAAGTGAAGTGGTCACACCTATCTCCACCCTCATCTGCCCCACTCTGGGCCCTTGAGCAAGGCCCTTAACCCACATCTGCTCCCCTGGGAACCCTAGATATCAGCTCTCTGCTCCACACAGAGGGCTGTGGTTGCTCGGTGGTCTGTGGTTGTGTCAGGAAGGGCATCCGGCGTAAAAACAACTGCCAAATCTTCATGCGACTAGATCACTGTGGTGACCCCTAACACAGGGAAAAGCCGAAAGAAGAAGAAGATGCATGCGACTTGGCTCAGCTCCTGACTTTCCTTCAGGACTTACTAAGGTTGTTCTTATTCAACGATTAAAGCTTTCCTATCAGCTATTTCAGCTTGTCACGAAGGCTGGGGACACAGGACACCTGGAGCACATCCAATCATAATAAGATTTATGAAAGGTTTGGACTAGACCACCCAGTAGGATCCTAACCCCTGGTTGAGATCTTGGCCTGGTCCTGGGAGCTCTCTGTAGCCGTTTTCGCATTGGCCAACCCTCAGTGGCCCGGAGCTCCCCTGGGTGTCTCTGGGCCACCCGCGTTCATTACGCATTTGCCGCAAAGCCGCCTTGAAGTGGGTGGGCAGTTCTCTGGAAGTGGGTGGGGTGCTCTCTTCACGTGGGTGGAGTGTTCGTGTTTTAAGAGAGGAGACTCGGCAAAAAAAAAATTGTTAGCTGGATATATATATATTAGTGTTTCTGCGTTTAATTTTTGTTAATAACTGATCACAAATCAGCTTATGTTACAACGTAAATAACACGAAGCGCACACCCATTTCCGCCTTTCAGCGCGACCTGAATGTCATTAAACAGCATTAAACAATAACTAATATTGTCTAACTGTTGCGCGCATTCAGGGTTTTAAAATATAACGAATAATCTCTAACTTTTACGTGCAGCTAAAATGTCAGGAGGAGTGATTGCTATATGGGCAAGTTGGACACCTGAAAATTCAGTCTGTTCGGATAGCACAACGAGTAAATGCGTTAACGTTTTGACCGGGAGAAGTGGGTTCGCTTCCAGCCTGGGACAAAGTTATTTTACTTTCTTTTTCTTTTTATTCACATTTTCTTTTAAATAAAAAGGAGTTTGCAAACAAACTCCTTTTTATTTAAAAGAAAATGTGAATAAAGAGAAAAAAAAAGTAAAATAACTTTGTCCCAGGCTGGAAGCGAACCCACTTCTCCCGGTCAAAACGTTAACGCATTTACTCGTTGTGCTATCCGAACAGACTGAATTTTCAGGTGTCCAACTTGCCCATATAGCAATCACTCCTCCTGACATTTTAGCTGCACGTAAAAGTTAGAGATTATTCGTTATATTTTAAAACCCTGAATGCGCGCAACAGTTAGACAATATTAGTTATTGTTTAATGCTGTTTAATGACATTCAGGTCGCGCTGAAAGGCGGAAATGGGTGTGCGCTTCGTGTTATTTACGTTGTAACATAAGCTGATTTGTGATCAGTTATTAACAAAAATTTAACTCAGAAACACTAATTCAGCTAACAATTGTTTTAGGGGTTTCTCGTTTCTGTAGTTAAATTTGAATGAAATTCAACCCTCGCGCTGAGGTTGTTTGAATGAGTCCCGCCCCTGCTGCAAACAACGAATCAAATGAGAGCTGAAACTAGCCCTGTCGGGCTCGGCCCGATAAGAACCACGGTGAAGATGGTTCCAGAACAAGGGTGGATCCCGGGCGGAAAAGGTAAATGCGAAGACGCCGAACCCGGGTTAGAAGCTGGGAGAGCCGGGGAGGGCCGGCCAATGCGTAAGCGGCTTGTGACCCCCCATTCGAGCCACTGAGCGAGATTAAGATAGATTTATTATCTTATAAAACCGCTCTACTCCTGGCACTTTGCTCGGCGAAACGCGTGGGTGACCTCCATGCATTGTCTGTACATCCAATGTGTACTAGATTCGCCCCTGACGGGTCAAAGGTCACACTAAGGCCTAATCCCGCATACACTCCCAAGGTCTTGACTTTGAACCACAGGAGTCTAGACTTTGATCTCTCCTCCTTCCCACCTGCTCCTGTCCTTACTCAGGAACAGGAAAGGTTGAAGGCTCTCTGCCCCGTGAGAGCTTTACGCACTTACATGCAGAGAACAGCCGAATGGAGAAAAACAAACCAACTGTTCGTCTGCTTTGCAGCACCTGCTACCGGGAAGGCCCTATCAAAACAACGCCTCTCACATTGGGTGACTGAGGCCATTAAAAGGGCGTACAGTAGCAAAGGTCAACAGGTGCCCTCTGGAGTGCACGCTCACTCCACTCGGGGCTTGGCCACTTCCTGGTCATTATTCAAGGGTGTACCAGTTGCAGACATCTGCGCTGCGGCGAACTGGAGCTCATTAAACACTTTTGCAAAGCATTACAGTTTGGATGTTACTGCGGGTGACGTCACTCAGGCTGTTCTTTCTAACACACAGTAGAAAGTAGCCTTGAGATGCCTGCTGGTCAAGGGCAGACGTTCACTCTAGCATGCATTTTACTGAGCATTTCAAGGGCGTGAATGGATTACGTTCCCATAGCAAGTATGTTGCACCGAGAGACCAGACTGAAAGGGAACTGAAAGTTATGCACCATAACTCATGTTCCCTGAAGGAAGGGAACGAGGTGCAACATATCTGGCCCTTTTCAATGCTGAAAGCTCGGTGAAGTGCAATTTAGGAGAAAGATGGAGGGGCGTCAGCCGCTTAAATACACAGGGGGCGGGGCCCCTGGCGCGGCGGTGACGCCCTAGCTGTAAAGGCGTGAGTATATTCCTTCAAATAATCGCGCGGGGATTTAATTCCCATAGCAAGTATGTTGCACCTCGTTCCCTTCCTTCAGGGAACATGAGTTATGGTGCATAACTTTCAGTTATCAGTATTCCAACCATACTCTTGACAATCTATGTTCTTGATATAATCAGTGGAATTGTTTAAACTGCACTGTTATTTCTGACAATACCTGTTATACAAGATATGAGTCACACTATGAGTAATATGGGAAAATAGCACTGACAAATAACACATTTAAGTCCAAGATAATACCAGGGCAGTTGGTTTTTCAATCATCTTTTGGACAAAGGTTATGTCTTTGCTCAAAATGAGACAATGACTGTTGCATCAAAACTTCTGCTGCATGCTCAGTTATCCATGTACATGAATCTATCTTGGCTGAGTCAGGTCCTCTGGACGGATTCTTCTTTGTTGAAACATTTTGTCTTGTATCCAACAGACTTCAGTCTGAGGAGCTGCCATAAACAATCAAAAGCAGCACCTTCTCAAATGGATGCTGTTCTTGCAAGTTCAGCTCTCTGTGAATAGTAAGCGGCCATCTGGGCACGAATGACCAACTGTTAGGCTGATGGTCCTCCCTTTACATGTGAAGAACTAGTTCTGGCTGTCACCAGCAAATTGGATCAACCAATTTGCTGGTGACAATGGTTTCTTTTTTCTTTTTTGCTGGGCCCCCCTTTGATTTTATAAAAAAAACTTTCCACACCACAAACAAAACCCAGAGATATTTAAAATTCTCCACTTGAGGCGGCGCCTCACTTCTAACCTGGAAAGATCAATTCACCCTTTCGTGACTGATGACCATGACCTTCAATTTGGAGGTAGTCTTCATTCCAGCTGCTTCACATCCTCACAAACCGTGTTCACACAAGAAGAAGAATGTTGAGAGGGGCCGCCAAGACCCCTGTGACCAATCTGAAGGAGCTAGAAGCTTCAGCAGGTGAGATGGGACAAAGTGCACAAGGTGTGCACTATGTCCCATCTCGTGAGGAGGGTAGAGACCTCCAACACAGCTATAAATCCAGGGAGTTGCACAAAGGGAGAGGGCGGGGGGTCCAGTGAAATAACTGATTTAGGTTATCTGTATTTGTACGTGAAGCACTTAAAACTTTTTTTAATCACAAGTTTTTTTTGTTCGTAAAATGAAACATCTATTGTCTTTTTGTGATTGCAGGAGAGCAGTGTATTGCTACTCTTCCTTTGTTTCCTTCCATGAGACTCTAATCCTACCTGCTCTCAGTAGACAATAAATATTTCACTGCACGTCTCAAACAGTGCTCTGGTATTTCTTGCACAAGCAGATATTTTCACTAAAATTGGAAGAGGTTTTCAATAAATGTGTGCAGAAATTCTTATTTAAATATGAATAAACCATAGAAATACAGAAAGATAATGTGTGGTTGGCAGGGCATTTAAGAGACAATTTTTTTTGCAACAGCTTATTGGAGAGATGCATGCAATTTGATTTAATTTGATTTTGCACCTTCAAAAAACACTTTTTTTGGGTGAAATTAAGTCAGGGTGAATTAGTAATTTTAACTGTCACGATTCATCAGAAGAATAAACATCTCTCAATCTTGTATCTTCTTAAGGCTCTGCAGCTCATTACAGTCACCGTCAAGTTAATCTAATCTTTAGTTCGGTAATATTGTCTCTGTTTTATGTGGACAGATGGATGGGAAAAATAATTCCACTAAAGTCTTAATTCTAGTTTATTTTCCACTTTTGGACCTGTGGCAATTAATAATTGTTTCTTGATGCAACCCACACAACACGTCTGTTTTCATTTGTATCTGTCTGCATTTGGCTCCATTTTTCTCAAATGAGAGCCAAACTTTGAAAAACCTCCCTCTTAGCTGTTCTACCACATGTTCAGTGTCTGCCTGAGCACGTCTGCCATAGTTTCAGACAGAGTTATAAATCAAACTTTCTAAAAAATCAGCACAAATCTGACAATGAGAAATAATGTCACCACTTCCCACTCCAGCTTCCAAAATCCTCATCCCTGAGCAGAGAGACAGTTTTTGTCTCATTATGCTGCGAGAGGCTGAGCAGGCTAAATGAACAAGCCCAGAACAAGCCAAGCCATTCAGAGGGCTTTACAGGCACGGCTATTTTTAAAACAGCTCTACATTGTGAAGCAAATTGACTGTTTAAATCATCCGGTTGTATTTTCGCCCAGTTTTTCCACCACTGCTTATCTATACGCTTGAAAAGTCCCAGCGGGTTTACAAAAAGGCGTTACTTTTGCATCAAGTGATGTGTTTGTTTAAGCGTGTAAATGGTGTATTTTCTGAGTGACAGATGGAGATTGACAGCGTCTGGTAGGGTTTAGTTTGAAAATGATCCTTTGAAATACTTTTTTTTTTGGGCAACTGATTTAGATTTCTTTTGTTTTCATGTCTCACCTTCCCGTCTGGAGGTTTGTGCCTTTGCAGAGCCAGTTTTTCTTTTTTCTAACACTTTTCCACTGCAGACATTTCTCTCAGGGGTTACTTCTGATGCAAGCCGTTTGAATTCACCTGACAACAATGTCAAGTCTTTATTTTGTTTATCTTTTCTTGCTTTTTTTCCTCACAATACTTTGTACAATGCATGTATGTTGCAAGAAAAAAGTAATTGAATCAATGATGTGAAAGAGTATTAATTTAAGTGCGTAAACAAACACTAAGGACTTGCTGGCATGAAACCAGGGTTCAATTGAATGCAAAATTGTCTGGGGCATGATTCAAAAATGGTAATTTGGGCAATAAATCAAAGATAATTGGAGCAATAAAAGCTCTGTTGTGTTGCAGATTCCATTGCAGTTGTCAAGAGACTAAAATTTGTTGTTGAGTGTGTATACTCTGTCATCACACAGGAAACACCATTCATTTTAATTACCACTAGTAATTTGCTGCCAAACAGATGTTCTGTTTTCTTTGAGTACAATTTAGAAAATCAGTCTTTGATAAAAGATAATCCAAAGAATGACAATTCAAACCCTGCTGGCATATTTTCACCTTCCAATGTCTACAGTATATTTTCTGTAAAATCTCATTTAGGTAACTTATAAATCTTGACATAATTGGGACAGCCTTTTGGTTTATTTTAAATTTCTTTAGCTGAAAAATGTATGCCTAAAAGAAAGGCTTATCATTGCTTGAAAAAATAACAACTAAACCTCCATTTATGCTAGAGATTGAAGCTAAGACCATTTTATGTTTAGGAAATATTGAGTTAGAGCTATCAAACTTAAAAATACTGTTTAATATAGTCTCACTTATATTATTCATTTCCTGTGTGATGTGTGAAGACTTGGGATATGTGTTGGGGATGACTTTTAGCCACTACACCCAACCAATGTGACTTCAGTATTTGTAGAACTGACTGAGCAATGGGTTTATTCATAAGGTCAGCAGTGGTGGTCTTCATGGTTTAGGTTAATGAAAAAAAAAAAGAACTATAGATGCTAATCCTGAAAGTATTTTCTGAAAGATTCATAAAAAATATATTCAGTGGTTCATGGCACATTTCGCTAAGTCAGTTCAGTGAATTGCTTCTGACAAATTTTAATCAAAGATCTTATGTATGTAGTGAGATAGACCCCTCATCTCTGACCTGGGTTTACACCTTTTCACGTCTCTCTGAAACTCTTCTCCTGAGGCCCTCAAGGAGACGAGTGGACACTATTTTATTACAATATTTTGAATCAAAACACAATAAGTCATGAGACTCTCTTATTCCTCTATTTTGTGTTAATGAATAACCTTGTGTTAAGTAAGCATTATTGAATTCAATGTTTGATATGGTAAATGGTAAATGGAGCTTATTTATATAGCGCTTTCCAGCCCCCTGTGAGGAGCCCCAAAGCGCTTTACAATAAACCATCCACCCATTCATA
This sequence comes from Garcialebias charrua, assembly GCA_038048925.1. Lineage (NCBI taxonomy): Eukaryota > Metazoa > Chordata > Actinopteri > Cyprinodontiformes > Rivulidae > Garcialebias > Garcialebias charrua. Next base: position 18,498 of record JBBPBX010013994.1, on the reverse strand, counting down.
CACGCATTCATACACCGGTAGCGGCGACTGCCATGCAAGGCGCCTTCCAGTCCTACCGGGAGCAACTCAGGGTTAAGTGTCTTGCCCAGGGACACAACGACACATGGTGTGGGGAACCGGGATTCGAACCTCCAACCTTCCGATTGGGGGACGACTGCCTTTACCACTACGCCACGGCCGCGTAGCTATGATAATTCAAACTGTTTAATTCAAGTTGGAAATCCAATGTTATTTCAAAATGATGGTCATTTCTTCATATGATGAATCAAATGGTGAAAGTGAATTAATATGTCAGACTGAACTCCTCAGTTTTGTTAGAAGTTAGAATACAGTTTTAATCAGTTGTTTTATGAAGCTGGCTCCAGTTTTATCTGTTTCTCTCTCTTCATTCTAAACAACTTCTTAAAAACAATCCTTTCCTGTCCGAGTGACCTTCATGCATTCTAACTTTCTTCCACTGGTTCGTTTGGACCAATCGGGGAAGAACAAGTCTGATCACAGATTCTTTCTAAAAGTTCTAAGCTAAGCTGGAACTGACAGAGTCTGCTGGAGGTCCTCAAGCCATGAGGTTCCCCAAAGAGCTGAATGAACGCCAGTCAAACGCCAATGACACGTCATTCAGTTGGGACTTCATAGCACTTGCAAGCTATGAGTCTGTTTTTGAGCTCTAAGCTCTCTTTTATTGACATTCCTTTAAGGAACGTCTTATCTTGAACAACAACACCAGGAGCTGCCGTTACTTTCGGTCCGAGTCTTGGCACACGTCTGGAGACGCTGAAGAACAGTAAACGAACTGACCAAACTGGACCGAGGGAGATTGACCATCTTCACGAGGTAACAAAGTCGTCATATGCTTTACCAAGGGTACCAACGTGTAGCCGAGATCGGCCGGAGAGCTGCCATGTTTCTGGTTAAAACACGTCAAGATAATGCCTCTCCTCATCCTTCATTTTCCTCATCCTCCATTTCCTCTTCACTGAAACTTTCTTACTTTAAGTAACTAAACTTTAAGTTATTGTGCCAGCAGAGATATAAGTTATTAAAACCCATAACTTTATTCTGTTGTACCTAGAAGTTACAGACGTGTATACTCATGCTGAAGTTAATTATAGGAAAAATGATCAACCAATCATATACATATGTTGTGATGTAATTTACAATTATGTTAAATAAATGGTCCAGTCCTGCTGTGCCAACATAAGTTTAACGTTTCCTGTGAATTACATCTGGTCAAGGTATAGAATTATTGGTATTAAGCTTAAAAAGAGAGAACTCGTTTAATTAATGATGTATTTTTGTGTCAGTCTAAACCCTGCCAATTTATACATCAAAAATATAGGTAAGTCAGTAAACTGACCCCTTCCTATATTACTACATGTACCGTACTTTCCGTCGTACATGTCCCACCACTGTATAAATTGTATCAATCCATATTTGTCTAATAAAGTGGGGAAAAAACATAAATACTTTGCTTCGTCATGTAAGTCACATCTATTATACGTCACAGCTGACGCATCGCGTTTGTTACGCATCACCGCTGACAATCCAGAAATGTGGGCCTGTGTTGTACCAAAAATCAATTGGCTGCCAAATGGCGACCGCGGGAGCATGCATGGGAGGTCTTTAACAAGAATTTAACAATAAACACTTAAAAACAATTGTTTGTTTATTCGAAATGATAGCAAAGGTGTGTCTCAGTTTAACTTTTCCTTAATAAATGCACTTTAATTGTCAAATCAACTGCATTTCAAAAGCTGTTTCGTGGAAGCAGGAGCGCGCAGAGGGATGACTCGCTGTGCATTTCTTCGAAATTTAACAAAATAAGCACCTAAAAACAATGATTTGTTTGCTCAACATTATAGCAATGGTGTGTCTCAGTTGAACTTTTCCTTAATAAATGCACTTCATTTGTCAAATCAGCTGCATTTCACCTGGGCGGTGCAGCTTCGCTGTATAAGTCGCAGGCATGCTAATTTATGCAAAAAACAAACAACAACTGCAACTTATATAGCGAAAAATATGGTAATCGGTTAGCATTCAGAGTGTGTTGTGGACGACTCTCAAGTACTACCACACTAAATTTCAGCTCAGTAATTACAAACTAAACAGCGTTTTACCCATTTCTGTGTTTGTTAAAGTTGATTAGTTGTGGCAGCCATTTTAAATTCCATTACCTAAAACATGTACAGTATTACGTTGCACACATATATCTAGTGTTTACTTTCTGAACGTTTAATTGATATCTGTTCACTGTTTTATGAGATTTTTTTGCTTTCAGAAACACAATTACCGGTACAGTATATGCAGTCTCTCTCTCTCACACACACACACACACACACACAAACAAACATGCACACACTTCTCAGCAGTTGGCGCTAACAAAGGAAGCATTTCTAAAATACCTTGGCCATTGCATGGCCTTTCAGCTAAATCACACAGTGCATATTGTGGAACATGACAGACTTCTGCTGATATGAATGAGCCTCTGGTGTTCTGGAATCTGTGTGCAAACAGATACATTTAAAGAAAGCGAAAATGTCAACTTCCGTTGTGTTTTCGATTTGAAACACACCCGTGACGTGAAAGTCAGATTGGAGCAGAAGCACACAATAAAGCAGAAGCTAGAAACAATGTTTTACAAAGGTTTTTGCATTTTTTGTTGTTCTGAATGTGGTGTGCAAGAAAGTCACTCGACAAACATTTTAACTGATGTCTTTCAAATACTGCAATCAATTTTTTTTTCTTCACTTCTCTAGAATTTGGAGAAAAAGTGGAGCTTACATTAACCAAATTTATTTGACACACAAATAAAATTTGACAAGTTAGTCACTATAGCAACATGCTAAAATATTTTTCTACCAAGCTGCAGCCTGCTAATGACTTTAATGGATATTAGCATGCAGATGACTGCAGTGCTCGCAGGTAGGAATAATTGCATAACAAAGTGTACAAATATGTTTTTTTCTTTTGAATTAAACAGCCAGGTTTAATTGTATTCATTGTGTTAGGGGAAAACTAAAATGACCATTCATGATTTTTAGGAGAGGCTTTTAGAGCAATAGTTCAGATTATTATTATTTTAAATGAGTAATGTGAAAATAAAATTAACACATTTTTTTTACTTTGTGTAGAGGACTTAGAAGAATCTCACTTTGGATAAATAGACTTTAAATTTGACTAATCTGACAAGCAAATGTATATTCTGAATAACATGAATATTATGTCCTGATGCATAGTCAATTATCTAGGTAGAAAAATCTAAAAAAGTTGTCTTTTTTGTTGTTGTTGTTTTGTTTTTTGAATGTCCAGAGGACCAGACTTAACTTTTTTAACATGAATATTATGATATATCTGCCAGAACAATCATGTTATCATACTGATGTAAATTTTGATTAAATGTTTTATTCAAGTATGTATATAATATATTTTAGATTATATTTGTTTTGAGACAGCAGAATTCCAGTTTGAACTTGGCTTCACTCAGATTAATCTAATAATGGGATCAAATTAAACTCTTTCTCCAAACTGAGGTTTGTCAAAGTGGTATCTGCTACAGGTTAGACATTGTTCTTCTACAACATTTCTATAGAAACTCCTTTCACAAAAAAAGAACTGCTTCTCATGTTTTCACAGTTCTCTTAGAAAGACACATCTGGTGTAAGTTTTGTACTTATGAACATCCATTGAACATCCATCCATCCATCTATCCATTCATCCATCCATCCATCCATTATCTTCCTCTTTTTCAAAAGTCAGGTCACAGGGGCAGCAGCTTGAGCAGGGAGGTCCAGACATCTCTTTCCACAGCCACCTCTTCCAGCTCTTCTGGGAGGACTCCAAGGTGTTCCCAGGCCAACCGAGAGATGTAGTCACTCCAGAATGCCCTGGGTCTTCTCTGGGGTCTCTTCCCTGTCGGAGATAACCGAATCACCTCCCTAGGGAGGCGCCCAGGATGCATCCCTTACCAGAGGCCTGAACCACCTCAACTGGCTCCTCTTGATGTGGAGGAGCAGCGGTTCTACTCTGAGTCTCTCCCGGATAACTTGTTTTTTCACCCAATCTCTAAGGGAGAGTCCAGCTACCCTCAGGAGGAAATATTTATTTCAACCACCTGCATCCACAATCTCGTTCTTTAAATTACTACCCAGAGTTTGTGACCGTATGTGAGGGTAGAAATGTAGACCAACCGGTAAACAGAGAGCTTTGCCTTACAGCTCAGCTCCCTCTTCACAACAACGGACCGACACAGAGTCTGCAGTACTGTACTGCAGATGCTGCACCAATCCGTCTGTCAACCTCACGCTCAATTCTTCACTCACTCTTGAGAACTGATCATACAGATTCTGACTGTTGTGCTATCTTTTTAATGTCTGTCTTTTGTAGTGCATATTGTGCATGGTTTGCATTAGAAGTCTCAAATCGCCTCATGGATAAAGCTATCACACAATCCTTTTACACATTATGAGAAATTTCTGTATATCAACCAAAACAAAAGTCAAGAAGAGACTTGTAAAAAACAATGATTTTCCACAAGTGAGCAAAGCGTGCTAAACTTACATCTGGAAGGCTCAGCCTGCTTTTAGATGGAGCCTTTTTTTCATCATTTTAATCTCCTAGAACAAGGTGAGTTGAGCGATTTGTCAGAAAATGCATTGACACATAAGCAGTGACCTTCCAAAAACACCCAAACATGACCGATCATTCAACTCAAGCATTCTGAGGACACACTCAACACGTATTCCCTCATCGCTAAATATACAGTAACACATTTCTTGTTTTTCCTCCAAGTGCTGGAGCATCAGGAACTACAGATGAACAGATTGGCATGTGTTGAACTTCAGATTGATAAAGCCTCCATTTGTTGCATGTGTTATCTTAACTTCCGGTGCATTTAAACCAGACAGAGGGGAAGCAGCATTCTGTTCTCTGTCTCTAATGGTTGTCCCATCTCTTTTTGGATGCTATACTGATCACACCATCAAAGAAAATGATCATCAGTGCTGCACACTTCATTTGCTTCTCCATTTCTCTTTCCTCTACTCTCTCCCTCTCTCGATCACCCTCTGGGTTCAGTCTCATTCTCCTCTTTCTTTTTCGATAGTAACTCACCTTATTGCAGCTGCAGCAGGGCCAGTTTAATCTGCGTTGCAGGGTGGAATGGGATGTTGAATGGCTTTTTCTCGTCTTCAGGCTGAGAGGGCTGTGTAATGTGCTAATGGACTATGCGGCTGATGCCTGACCACCCTCATGGTAAAGCATGCAGAGTCAGAGCTCACAACTGTGACTCCCACCTCACTAGTTTTTCATCCAAACAAGTGTAGCTTCAGTGAAATCTTTTTATAGCAGCAGAGAATCAGGCCAACCACTTCTAAGGTCATTAGGGCCTCTCATGTGAAGGGTCTGAACTCTCTTTGCTCATCTTCATGTGCACTGTGGCAGTAATAGTTTAGGATATAAACTCACTTTGGCTGAAAAAGCCAAAGTCCTCCAAAATCATTAATGGCAACAAGGGGTTGTGGTAATTTTTATCCTATTCTGAACATTAATTTCAATGGCGGATGGGAAAAGAGGTAGCGATGTTTGATACAGCCTGATTTTGCATTGCTACCTAAAATAACATTCATTCTTTAGAAGCAATGCACTTTACTTGCTCAAAGGATGAGCATGTATATGGAAAATAAGGAATAACAAACATAAATCTAAATTTATTTTTATGCTGTCAAAATGGCAAAGTATAAAGGTTAAACGTTTAAAATGAAAGTCGTCTGCTGAGCGGGGAAAGCAAGTGGTAGCTTAATGACACTGTGGGCAGTGTGAACAGGCAACTACGAAGGATTTAACAATACAAATGCAAAAAAAAAATACATGTTTTGAAAATGCTAGCACTTTCTCAGCCCCACAAAAAGTTGAAAATAAGTTTTATGTTGTGGAAGCTTGAGCATGCAACCCCTGCAATACAACAATTGCCACAAAACAACCAATAGAATTACTTTTCAAGAAAATACCATATGTATTATTCTGCGCTGAAAGACACAAATAAATAACAAACAAGAGGGTTTCTTTTTAGAGGCAGTGTAGCAATTTTATAGGAAAGGCAACCAACAATGAAGCCATCATGAAAAAAAAAGTTTTTCTTTATCTATTTTATCTTTCTCATGAGGATGTTGCTTTTCGTTTTGCATTAAATTGTGTTCCACTTGTCCTTTTTGTTTGCATTACACAACAATTTTAAGTTGTTTACATAAAACAACACTGTGATGTTTCTTTCTTGTGTGATGTGATGACAAGTTCTGTATGAAGGTAGAAAGGTAGCAAAAGCTGATAACTTGTAACTTTGTGTCATTTTTCAAATGCAGGTGTAATAAATTAAAGTTATTATTATTATTGTTTTCTGGATTCATGAGGTCTATAAACAATTCTTATTCATTTATGACACATGTTCAATGCATCAGACTTGAGTCTTAATTTTTTTTCTCCCAACTATGGGGCCTTTGTGACATGTTTATGTGTTGGGGTGTCATGTGAGAACCACTGATGATTTGAACAGACAACACTTGGTGCAAATCTCAGCAATACCATGTTGTTTAACAGAAAAATGGGAATTAAGTGAGATAAACCTATAGGAAATGCTTGAAATGTTTTCATATTATTTCCTCAACATTTTTCACTGTATTCCAAACTATAGAACACTTTCAAAAATTTGATTTCAAGTCAGACATTAAACAGATTCCACATTGTAGTCAATTTTTCAGTGTTGAAAATCTACAAAGAAGCTGCACACACTGGAAGATTTTTTTACTGTGAGCCAGCTGCATGTTTTTTTTTTTTGACTGAGGTTTGCAGGAAAGGACAAATTTACATGTGATTGTAATACTTTTTAGTGTTGAGTTTAAAAACATAAAATAAATAAAACCACTGCATATAATATTTAAATGCCACTTCTTGTGCAAGTTGGTACCAATAGTACACAACCGGATACCCTTGGTAGCTTGCTTGCCGTGTTAAAATGTGTTTCGTTATTTTTACAGCTCTCATATCTGCAAAAAGCCAGTGGAAACTCTCACTACAGCTCAGACTGGAGCATTTCTGTCCAACTCTTTGTAACCTTCATCCACAGGTTTAAAAGTGCCAGGACCAGTGCTGATGCAAGTACGACACCATTTTTACAGTTCTTTGACTGCTCTGAAAAGTGTCCGGTCTATTTGAGTGTTTCATAAAGCCTCTCTTGTGGCTGCATGCAGCTCAGAGACAGAAATGGGTTTGTTGGCAGCCAGGGGCAGCAAGACATTTTTAATCTAAATACACACAGTAACCGTCAGCAAATCAGGAGATATTTTCCCCTTTTGACTTTTTCATTTTCACATGTAACTGAAAATTGAGCAACTGGGTCCCTTTGATATTATATGATGGCTTTAGTCCCCGCATGTCAACTTGTTTCACAGGTTTTCACAGGAAAATAAAGTAAATTGAGGCTTTCAAACTGTGACTATCACATTAAAACATTTTATATGTGATAGCAAAACATTTATTTTGCCTGAAATAAGACAATAAGATTGGAATGGGGAAAAATAAATCGTATTGTTCTTTCAATGAACTATGACAAAAAGAAAGAATGCATTTTGTTTAACAACATATGCTCTCCATGAAAAACAATTTTTTTAATTCCATTTATATTTATGTCACACTAGCAAAATTACTGAGTACTGCTGGGGCCTGGGTGCCCTGGCTCTGTCAAGCCTCTGTTGGGGGTGGTATGACCTCGGGACTCGAGGCTCGGTGTCCATGGCCGGATCTACTCTTGAGGGGTGGGTTGCCGGTGGGGTCTGTTAGCTTGTTGCTACAGCTTCTTGGGGTCTCTGCATTGTGGTTGCTGGGGTCGCCCGGAGCTTCCCTTTACTTCTATCTTGTGGGGTGCAGTTGTCCCTGTTGGGGGACTCCCAGGGCTCCGGGGTTGGGGACCGTTGTGTGTCTATGGCTCCAGTCCTCCCTGTCTTACCACTATGTCCTATGTGGGACGGGTCTGTGGGTCCCCACATCCACTATTGAACATTCTTATAGACCTTATAGTGACAAGCATGCTCACACAGGTGTTTAGATTTGGGTGTTTATCAGATACGCCCTCAGATGGGTTGTGGTGGCTACTAAATACATCTTGTATCACCATGCACTATATAAAATACTTTCTAATGATGTTATAAGTATCATTATATATGTTGTTTTGTTGTTGTGGTTTCTCGGTTTTGTCTTTTTTACTTTCTGCAGGTCTAGAAGCAGACTTCAATGTTGTTGATTTGTGTTCTCTTTATACCTCCCTCTCTCTCTCTCTCGCTCTATCTCTCTCTCTCTCTCCTCTACTCCTATCTCCTTCTTTCACGTTTAATCCTTCTCCCACTTTTCTGCCTTTGTTTTCTTCTTTGTCTTTTCCTCCCCGTGTCCATTACATCTTAAGTCAAAGTCAAAGTCAACTTTATTGTCAAAACTGCAATATGTACAGGACATACACAGGATTGAAATTGCATTTCTCTCAGTCCCTCGGTGCAACAGTAACCATTTAAACACTAAAACACTAAAAACACTAAAACATTTAATAAACATAAGCATAAAATGAAATAATAAAAGTGTAATACTGTCCTGAGTTTTTGCATAGTAGTTTTTGCATAGTAGTATAAAAGTATGAAAAGTTACACCAACACTAAAACACTAAACATTTAATAAACATAAGCATAAAATGAAATAATAAAAGTGTAATACTGTCCTGAGTTTTTGCATAGTAGTTTTTGCATAGTAGTATAAAAGTATGAAAAGTTACACCAACACTAAAACACTAAACATTTAATAAACATAAGCATAAAATGAAATAATAAAAGTGTAATACTGTCCTGAGTTTTTTGCATAGTAGTATAAAAGTGTAAAAAGTATATCTATAAAATAAAATGAAGGTTCTGGCATTGACATTTGTAATAGAGTGACAAAGCAGCATATGAAGTTTATGTACACAGTATATGTATGAGGTAGTTGATATTGGTATAGAGGTAAAGTGGCATATGCAATAAGGCTAGTAAAAAAATATATATATATATCAGCAGTAGTGTAGATATAAAAAGTAGTGTAAATGTAAACAGTAGTAATAAATGTAAACAGTAGTAATAAATGTAAACAGTGAATGTAAACAGTAGTATGACTATAGGCAGTAATGTAATACAAACATTAGTGCAAATATGAGAAGTAGTGCAAACTGAATGAGCACATGACCGTGAGTTGAGTGAATAACCCGTTTTGATGACACAGAGTCCAGTGTTAAAATCTTTGTGTTGTGTGGTAATGTGTGAAAGTTTTTTGTGTTAAGGCAGTACAAGTGGGAGGGGAGGCAGAGCAGGCAGAGAGTTTAGCATCCTGACTGCCTGATGAACAGAGCTGTCTCTCAGTCTGCTGGTTCGAGCCTGGAGACTCCTCAGTCTCCTCCCTGAAGGCAACAGGCTGAAGCAGCTGTGTAGTGGGTGTGTGGGATCACCTGCCATGCAGAGGGCTTTCCGAGTGAGGCGGTTGCTGTGTAAGTCCTGCAGTGAGGGGAAGGAGGTGCCGACGATCTTCTCAGCTGCTCTCACGATGCGCTGGAGGCTCTTGCGGCAGGATGCAGTACATGCACCAAACCACACCGTGATGCAAACAAACCCAAATCAAATTCTAATAAAGTTTTATTTATATATCAAGTGGAGCATTGAGCCAGCCGTAATGCTCTGCATGAGAAAGTAAATCTGTTGTGCATCACCTCGACACTCAGACAATAATTCTGAGTGTCACAATGAAAATAATTATGTTTGGAGAAATTAAAACTCTGCATTCCTGCATCAGAACCTTATGCCATTTGTGAAACATGGTGGTAGTAGTATCATGGTTTGGACCTGTTTTACTACATCTGGGCCAGGACGGCTTGCCATCATTGATGGAAAAAAAAGAATTCTGAATTATACCAGATAATTATAGAGGAGAATACTTCTGTCCATGAACTGAATCTGTAGAGAAGGTGGGTCATGGAGCAAGACAATGACCCTAAACACACAAGTTAACCAAAGAATGCTTCAAGAAGAATAAAGTTCATGTTTTGGAATGGCCAAGTCAAAGTTCTGACCTTAATCCAAACTAAAATGTTGTGGAAGGACCTGAGGCAGCAGCAGTTAATGTGTGGAAACCCACCAACATCCCAGAGTTGAAGCTGTTCTGGAGGAATGGGCTAAAATTTCTGCAAGCCAGTGTACAGGACTGATCAACCGTTACTGGAAATATTTAGTTGCAGTTATTGCTGCACGGGGTGAGGGTGGGGTGTGTGTGGTGTCACTCCAGATACTGAAAGCAAAGGTTCACATACTTTTACCGCTCACAAATATGTAATATTGGATCATTTTCCTCAAAAAATAAATGACCAAGTATAATTTTTTGTCTATTTTGTTTAACTGGGTTCTCTTTATCTACTTTAGGATTTTTGTGAAAATCTGATGATGTTTTAGGTTAGATTTATGCAGAAATATGGAACATTTTAAAGGGTTCATAAACTTTCAAGCACCACCACTGTATGTCATGTTGAACTCTTTTGGTCAGTCAGATCCCTTGATTTTCCCATTAAATGGATGTATTCATTCTGTGCTGATTCCCTACTTGTATTCAAACTGAAGGGAACGCAACACCCTACTGACATGGGACCATCAGTGTGCCTGCACTGCCAACTCTATTGTCAGTATCTGATTAAATTGTTGCCATTGCAATATCCAAAAATCTCACATAAAATCAGGTTTAAGGCTTCATTAGTTGGAAACTTGTGCTGTTTTTCTATAGATACTGCCCCCTGGGAATCAGTAATGAAATGCAAACTGATGCTGTGTTTTTACGATCTTTAAAAGGCACTTTTCACTCCTAGGGGTCTTCATATAGTGGGGCCCCTAGAGTAGCTCCCTACAGCACGCCTGTCCCCAAATCAGCTGCTCCCATGGGTACAGAGGCAGAGCAGATGGAAAAGAGGGATTGCAGGAAATTGATCTAATTCTGTCTCAAATGTGTGCCCTCTTCTATAAACATTAAACATGAGCTTGCTGAGCTTCATTAGTGATATAGATACTGGTCTACATCAGAGAGCTTCTCATGTATAAGGGATTTTGAAAAAGGAAACCCATTTGGATTTGCACTTATGATCGCTTCTCTGCATTTCCTGGCCTGTTTTGAGGTTGTTTTGATTGATTTCACAGGGATCATCGTTGCCTAAAACAATTTATTTTTTACCTAAACTTGCCTCTATTTTTTCAGTTGCTCCCTTTTCAGAGGTCTCCACAGCGAGTTATTATTTTCCATCTCAATCAGTCCTCTGCATTCTCTGTCCTCCTTCCAACAACAATGATTTTTTTATCATTATAGAAAATAACAAATACTCATTTTCCAACTGTTTAAAAAAATAGAGATAAAAATCTTAAATGTGAGCATAAGAAATGTGATTTATTTTAATACAATATATCGATGTTTTCAAACTGCTTAAAAGAGAAGCTCTTTTGAAATGGGATTTTGTAAAGCGGTTACCATAAAAGTATCAATATCTTACCTGTTGCAGATAGCTCTTTGTCCAGACTCACGTTGGAGAAATACACTGTAATTCTGAGTGGACTGACAAACTATCAGCTAGTCAGACCAGAGCCAAGACCAACACGGATTGCCACCTTGCTAAAACAACGCCATTATCTCAGGCAGTATCAAGAGATGACACCTTCAATGTATGAGTTGTGAATGACTTTCAGCTAGGACAACACCAAATGATAGCTCAATGTTAAACTGGCTGAGCTCTAGCTATTTTGTATTGGCTAATGTTTATTAACTTTGGTGCACATCTTGAATTAAGTTTACTCCAAATGAAATCAATTGTGAATATGAGATGTATGATTATTATCTAGAGTTTCATTTATTTTTAGTTTTACCAAGCATCCACGTCTTTCATCAGCTTCATGATCTCACCTAATTAGGTAACCATGGACTCTGGCAAGGTATCAGCAGTCATTGATCTCATCCCCGGGCGCTTTCTATGGCTGCTCACTGCACCACCTGGTGGTGGTTGGGTTAAATGCAGCGACGAATTTCGTCTGTGTATGGGAAACATACACAGATGACAGAAAAGGACATTATTATTATTATTATTATTATTATTATTCCTAAAGAAAGGAAACTGTTGCCAAGATTTCTAGGATTCGCTAACTTTTGTAGAAAGTCTATCAAGAACTACAGTTCTATTGCCGTTCCTCTTCATGCATTAACATCCTCCAAGACCAAGTTTCTCTGGAACGAGTCTGCTGACCTCACATTTCAAAGACTTAAAGAACTGTTCTCCTTCGCACCTATCCTCTATGCTCCTGACCCCAACAAACCCTTCATAGTAGAGGTTGACGCCTCTAGCACGGGATGGGAGCTGTTCTTAGCCAACACAGCAATGAGGGGAGAGTTCACCCATGTGCCTTTTCCCCCCTAGAAGCCTCACGACTGCAGAACGTAACTACCGGTATGATGTGGGTGAACGTAAGTTGCTGGCCGTGAAGTTGGCCCTCGAGGAATGGTGACACTGGCTCGAGGGCGCCAAGGAACTTTCCAAGTGTGGACTGACCATTGCTGACTGTCAAGTTGTCTGTGGCAGCCATATTAAACTGAATTGTCACAATAGTTTGTTGTAAACGTATATCCAGTGATTTTGTCCTGAAGATGTAATTATTAAAAAGGGTCCAATGGTTCATGAATCATTTTGCTATCAGACAGACAGTGTTAAGTCTAATAGGTAATCTTAAAGTTTAAACACAGCTTTTGCACCATAAGTAAGAACTTTGAGTACAAAGTATTAACTGAGGATCATTTTTGTCACGGGGACGAGAACTCGGAGAGTACGGACTGAGAAAGGAAACAGAACTCAGAATGTAAATAAAGTGAGTTATTTACAGTGAACGTACAGTGATACTACACTATGTACAAGGTAGGGCTCATCATCGTGGATCCTCCCTCAGAAAATTTGGAATAAAGTAATGCCATTTCCTGCATTTTAGTGTATTTTAACTGGTTACCATACCATATACCAAACCAATTTATTTATAGAGCACTTAAAACAGCAACAAGGCCAACCAAAGTGCTGTACAAAAGAAACAAACAAGCACAGCAGACAGGAAAACACAAGGTAAAATATAGACACAAATTGCAGCAGAAACATGTTGTTAAACATCTGTAAACATTTGATTAAATTGATTGACCTCCTGTAATTGAGTCCTCAAGGCTCAATGAGACTAACAACCTGTATAAATAAAGGTTGAATTGAAATTACTATTTTAGAGGGCAGTGACTAGAGCAGCTCCAATTCTGTCAAGCATCCTAACCGCCCACCCCACCACACACACACACTTCACTGTCCAAACTCTTCTCAGCCGAATTCAGTCCTGCGCGTTGTTCTCCTCCAATCTCATTTGTCACTGCCTTCAGGTGCTTCAATTCTCAGTTGTCCAGCTGAGGACAAACCATCCATCCATTTATTTTAAATAATAAAACGTATTTTTGACATTTTGATTGCTGTTATTTTTGACATATTAGTGCCGTTGCTATTGAAATGTGATGTAATGTGAATAATACATCAAACATTTCACTCATTTTTTTTTTTACTGTAAGCTTTTTTAATTTATTTTCTCTAAAATGTTGTGCACAGCGTTAATATATGCAGGAGTTCCGACACATTCAGCAGTTATGCATGCATCCTGCAGAGCTGTTTGGAGATGATCCAGTGTGTAAAATGTACACTGTTGGCAGGGTGCACAGCTGAAGGTGGATGAAGATGCTCATCCCAGTGAGACATGTTCTCTGCATCTCTGCTTGGCAGGAGCGTGTGTGCGAACTAGTGCGCGTAGTGCGGCTGGAACATCCACTCCATAGACTGGGCAACGTCTCTCCTCCCATTGTATTTTTAATAACTAATCAAAATAAAAATGTGCAATGACTTTGAACTTTTAGGGGCGGAGATTTGAGTTGCCCGATCTGAGGAAACAGTTGTCGGAACTTGGGTTTGAACAAGTACATATTTTTTAAACTCGACATTAACATAATAAAGCTTGAGTAGAACTCGAGTAGTTGATGATGTCATAGGCTCTTAAGATGCAAAATAATAATAATAAAAACGCAAAAAAATGTATTTTAATATATACAACAACAATAAAAAAGACCAACAAAACATTTTGAGTGCACATTATGCTGGACTACCATTTATCATGCTGCAGATAAGTCATAGGAAAACCAAAACTATTAGTTATTATTATTTTGCTGCAAAAGTGAAAGAAACGTGTGGCACGTCAAAAAAGAAACTTAAAACAGTGGGGCGGTCGACCACCCTGCACCTGCAACAGTGCATGCAACATCGCCCCCTATGGTCACAATATACGGTGGTCACAGAATTTGGTGTAACACCGGTTCGCAACGCACTCCATACAGGAAGTTGATTAATTTTCTGTTCTGTGACTGTGACGTGATGACGTCACTTCGAATACTCGATGTGAAATTAAAAAATTTCGATAGATGTCCTAGGAATCGATGTGTCGATTACTCAAGTAGTCTGTTAAAGCCCTAGCCAGAACGCACCAGGTCTAAATGAGAGAATTCTTGGATCTTGTTCCTGTAGGATCCAGCTCAAATTAACCACTGCCTGAAGGCCTATATACAGTAATCCTGGAGCTAATCAATGGAACGACATCCAGCTATTGCTGCTCATGGACGCCACCCTGTAACTCAGGAACCTGGAAGGAAAAACTGAAAGTCTTGCACCATAACTCATGTTCCCTGAAGGAAGGAAACGAGGTGCAACATAAATGGTATGGGTAATTGCACCCCGCGCGATTACCTGAAGGAATACAATCACGCCTTTACGGCAGGGGCGTCAGCGTCACGCCAGAGACCCTGCCCTCTGGGTATTTTTTGCCTCTTTTCCACCGCTCGGCTCGGCTCGGGTTGGATCGGCTCAGGTCGGCTCAGTTCGGGTCGGGTCACATCTATGTTCTGTTTCCACAGCTTTTTTGTACCCCTTCTGTGGGCGGGGTCCAGAATCCTACTCGTCTTACCACATGGTGGCAGTAGTGTTCCCTCAAGCTATTTACTACAGTACTAGCCACCACTAGAAGAAGAACACAATAAAGGCTTTGACAGAATGTTGTGAAAGAGATGTCATGCTATAATGAGTACCTCATGAGCTGTAATCTTTAAACCCAATTCATAATCCTACCTTGTTGCCTTCTTTAAACCCATGTATTTTCCAATTTAGTATTTTTACAATAAAGATGTATTAAAGCATATTTTATTATTTAGTTATGCACAAGGTGCTTGATAAAGTTGCAAAACCATATTTATCTGAGCTGCTTCAACCTTCCTGCCCTCCCCGATCTCAGATCAGCTGAGCAGTTGCTGCTGACAGTCCTCAAAACTTTTTAAATCTTATTTAAAAACACACATTTATTCCTTGGCTTTTAACACGTGATCTTATCTTTTATGGCATGTTAACACACCTGCAGTAAGACTGGTATATGTATTTATTTTTGTATGCTTTTTATAGTTTTTAATTAACTTGTCTTTTATGTTATTGTACAGCACTTTGGTTGACCCTGTGGTTTTTAAAATGTGCTTTATAAATAAAGTTGATTTAAAACATCACACTGTGATCTTTGAAACTGCCAGAGTTTCCCTGGTAAAGTTGCTGCTGGGTGGTAGATGGTAGATGGATGGTCTGTGAATTCTTTAACTTTAAACTGTCCAAAGGACTTTGGCCACTTTTAATTTTTGACTTTTTTTGTATGACTTCATCCTAGAACCAAATAATTTATAACGTAATAACAGTTGAGCAGATTCTAATAATCTTTATCTTATGATTCTTTAAAGGTCAAATGCAAATGGAAAGTTCTCTTAACTTCCAGTATGGATTTAAACACAATACACACTTCGCATTATAAAATAAGTTTAGGAAATTGAATGTTCGAGGACACCACTTAAGAAAATATAACGTTTAATAGGAAAAGTTTGAAGTGACAAACAGAAGTAACAAATTTCCATCTGGTGTCTCACGTCTTCCTCCAGAAGATGACACAGGTTGTTGAATTCTGGCGATTTTCTTCTGTTGACTGTAAAAGAAAAATGTGATTAATTTAGTCCAGAAACTGTTTTTTTTTTTTTTTAAACAACACAGTGTGATCACAACATGTTCATATACTAAATGTATCCTGTTGGAGTTATTTGAAATAAAATTCAATGTTTTATAGACATAAATGTGTCAAGCTACCTCCATTAATTTTCTCCCTTGTACTTTGTATCACATATTATCAATTCTATCAAAAACCACATAGCTGATATTTTTCAAAAAAATCTAGTGTGATCACAACATGTTCATATACTAAATGTATCCTGTTGGAGTTATTTGAAATAAAATTCAATGTTTTATAGACATAAAGACACCTCCATTAATTTTCTCCCTTGTACTTTGTATCACATATTATCAATTCTATCAAAAACCACATAGCTGATATTTTTCAAAAAAATCTAGTGTGATCACAACATGTTCATATACTAAATGTATCCTGTTGGAGTTATTTGAAATAAAATTCAATGTTTTATAGACATAAAGACACCTCCATTAATTTTCTCCCTTGTACTTTGTATCACATATTATCAATTCTATCAAAAACCACATAGCTGATATTTTTCAAAAAAATCTAGTGTGATCACAACATGTTCATATACTAAATGTATCCTGTTGGAGTTATTTGAAATAAAATTCAATGTTTTATAGACATAAAGACACCTCCATTAATTTTCTCCCTTGTACTTTGTATCACATATTATCAATTCTATCAAAAACCACATAGCTGATATTTTTCAAAAAAATCTAGTGTGATCACAACATGTTCATATACTAAATGTATCCTGTTGGAGTTATTTGAAATAAAATTCGAATTTTTATAATTTATTTTCGTTGTGCAAGCACAGTTTTGGAAGGAGTCAAAGCGAAACTACTTTAAATGCAGCATATTTGACCACTACGTGACAATATTAAAGCGTGGTTAAGCTCAGGAGCCCTCGTACTATAAAGTCAGCTATGAAATATATTTTATATCTGTTCATTGAGCTACATTTAAAGACATAAAGCCGCCCGCGCGCCGCGTGTTGCTCGTGGCGAACCTGCTTTTTAAAATCCTGCAGTTTTGAGCAATACGTGATTTTATTAAGGACACGTTCAGCTGAAGACCCATCTTTGCTATAAATTTTAAAAATAATAATTGTTTTTACCGTGTTATTCATGTAAAGTCCTGCAGTGATCACTTCCCTCTCTTCCGTGAAAACTGCTCGAGTCTCCTCCTTCCTACTTCCAGAGCGGGTCAGCTCGCCTCAGTACACCTCTGAAACCAGCCCGAAAATCTCAAGAAATCTCGCGCGGCTTAGCACGGAATATCCGGTGGAAAAGGATGAAAGGGGGTCTCTGCGACGCACATATGACGTAACATCCAACCCGAGCCGACCGGTGGAAAAGGGGCATAAGGTGCTGATGCCCATCCATCGTCCTCCAAAATGCACTTCACTGAGCTTTCAGCATTGAAAGGGCCAGGTATGTTGCACCTCGTTCCCTTCCTTCAGGGAACATGAGTTATGGTGCATAACTTTCAGTTCCCTTATCAGTCATGTCACTCGGTGCAACATAAATGCTATGGGAACGTAATTCAATCACGCCCTTGAAATGCTCAGTAAAATGCATGCTAGTGTGAACGTCCGCCTTTATTCAGCAGGCATCTCAAGGCTGCTTTCTACTGTGTGTTAGAAAGGACAGCCTGAGTGACATCACACGCAGTAAATTCCAAACTGTAATGCTTTGCAAACATGTTCGTTGAGCTCCAGTTCACAGCCGCACAGATGTCTGCAACTGGTACACCCTTGAACAGTGACCACGAGGTGGCCAAGCCCCGAGTGGAGTGAACGCGCACTCCAGAGGGCACCTGTTGACCTTTGCTACCATACGCCATTTTTATGGCCTCAGTCACCCAGTGTGAGAGGCGCTGCTTTGATAGGGCTTTTCCTGTAGCTGGTGCAGCAAAGCACACAAACAGTTGATTTGTTTTTCTCCATTCAGCTGTTCTCTGCATGTAAGCCCTTAAAGCTCTCATGGGGCAGAGAGCCTTCAGCCTTTCCTGTTCCTGAGTGAGGACAGGAGCAGGTGGAAAAGAAGAGGGATCAAAGTCCAGACTTCTGGGGTTCAAAGTCAAGACCTTGGGGATATTCGTAGGATTAGGCCTTAGGGTGACCTTTGACCCATCAGGGGAAAACCTGATAACCCAAGCAGCCCCAGGGAGAGCGGAACGCCAGCCCGGCCCACGGCAAACCCCCAGGCCCCGAACCCCTCCACATCCTAGGACAACCCCTGACGGCCCACCTCCAGAATGACTGCCAGGCAACCAGGGGGGTAAGAGAAAAATA
>JBBPBX010013993.1:39845-51561 GCA_038048925.1 Garcialebias charrua | reverse complement strand
ATGTGACAAACTAAAAACACACATTTAATTTCACTTTACACGGTCTTTAAAGTTCTGCCTGTTCCCAAAACAATCGTGTTTATCTGACATTCGGCTCCCTGACTGGCCTTGATAGGCCGTCTTATCTCAACACGCCTGAGAAGTTTTGTAAACCTGATGCTCTCACCCTCCCAAACCTGCTACTGAGGAATTCCACAGACTTTTCAGAGGAGCCCAGCTGAATAAACATTCTGTCATCATTTCAGGACTCTGGATTTGCCTCTGGCCGTCCTCGGCAGCCCCCCCCCCCGAGTGTGCACAGATCTCTCCAGAGGGAACTACTATATATGAGCTGAAAAACTGAAAAAAACTGCATCCTTACATTAACATGCTGCAAAAGGTCATTTGCTCTCGCATGCCCCAGGAACTCCGAACCAAATTACTGTACTTGAAGTCACACAACCATTCTCCAAAATTCGAACATGTCTATCTGTTTCTTTTTTCAACATGTGTTTAAACATGTGTCGAACATGAGAACAAAACAGTCCAGCTTTGTTGACACTGCTAACTAGCTTCTTCTTAAAGTATGGCGCTCACCCGCACTTGATGATGTAGCTCGTCTTGTCCTTGCCACAGGTGAAGGATTTTGCAATTTCTGAATTGGTAAACATGTTCTGAAAAAGTTTTCCTATCCCCTTGTTTGACGTGAATAAGTGGTGTTTAGTTGCCGTTTCCAGGCACTAGGAATGTGCGATATGGCATAAAATTCATATCACGATATGTATTGTGAAGGGTGGCGATAACAATATATATCGCAATATGTTTTTGGTATAAAACTTGCAACGAAAGGAATGCAGGAATGAAAAAAAAGCATAGGGTGTCCTTTTGCCATAATTTATTTTGAAAACTGCTATACCACAAAATAATCTCTATTAAGAAAATTTCACTACTAGGTCCAGAGAGTTTTTAAATAATTAACAACTCAAGCATTAGGCTTCTTTCTTGTAGTAGTCAAAACAGTGCAAAATATATCTTGTGTAGTTTTAGCCATAAGTTTTAAACTAAAGAATATGTTCTGCTCATTCTCAATCAGTTCATCTGGACAGTTTCTTTTTAGTAGAAACGTTTCACCCTCACTCCAGAGGGCTTCGTCAGTCAGAGTAGTCCCAAGCACTACTCTGACTGACGAAGCCCTCTGGAGTGAGGGTGAAACGTTTCTACTAAAAAGAAACTGTCCAGATGAACTGATTGAGAATGAGCGGATTTGATACCTGGACTATTGAGAATGAACTTTCTTGTCTTGAACCACTTTGGACATGTCTGCCTGCCTGGGAGGAGTCGACGAGGGACAGGACAGCCCCCAGAAACCATCTTGGCTACAGCAAACTGGTTGGTCCACTTAAGTTGTTTACTTGGTGGGGTAACTTCAGTGTGCTTGGGACTACTCTGACTGACGAAGCCCTCTGGAGTGAGGGTGAAACGTTTCTACTAAAAAGAAACTGTCCAGATGAACTGATTGAGAATGAGCGGATTTGATACCTGGACTATTGAGAATGAACTTTCTTGTCTTGAACCACTTTGGACATGTCTGCCTGCCTGGGAGGAGTCGACGAGGGACAGGACAGCCCCCAGAAACCATCTTGGCTACAGCAAACTGGTTGGTCCACTTAAGTTGTTTACTTGGTGGGGTAACTTCAGTGTGCTTGGGACTACTCTGACTGACGAAGCCCTCTGGAGTGAGGGTGAAACGTTTCTACTAAAAAGAAACTGTCCAGATGAACTGATTGAGAATGAGCGGATTTGATACCTGGACTATTGAGAATGAACTTTCTTGTCTTGAACCACTTTGGACATGTCTGCCTGCCTGGGAGGAGTCGACGAGGGACAGGACAGCCCCCAGAAACCATCTTGGCTACAGCAAACTGGTTGGTCCACTTAAGTTGTTTACTTGGTGGGGTAACTTCAGTGTGCTTGGGACTACTCTGACTGACGAAGCCCTCTGGAGTGAGGGTGAAACGTTTCTACTAAAAAGAAACTGTCCAGATGAACTGATTGAGAATGAGCGGATTTGATACCTGGACTATTGAGAATGAACTTTCTTGTCTTGAACCACTTTGGACATGTCTGCCTGCCTGGGAGGAGTCGACGAGGGACAGGACAGCCCCCAGAAACCATCTTGGCTACAGCAAACTGGTTGGTCCACTTAAGTTGTTTACTTGGTGGGGTAACTTCAGTGTGCTTGGGACTACTCTGACTGACGAAGCCCTCTGGAGTGAGGGTGAAACGTTTCTACTAAAAAGAAACTGTCCAGATGAACTGATTGAGAATGAGCGGATTTGATACCTGGACTATTGAGAATGAACTTTCTTGTCTTGAACCACTTTGGACATGTCTGCCTGCCTGGGAGGAGTCGACGAGGGACAGGACAGCCCCCAGAAACCATCTTGGCTACAGCAAACTGGTTGGTCCACTTAAGTTGTTTACTTGGTGGGGTAACTTCAGTGTGCTTGGGACTACTCTGACTGACGAAGCCCTCTGGAGTGAGGGTGAAACGTTTCTACTAAAAAGAAACTGTCCAGATGAACTGATTGAGAATGAGCGGATTTGATACCTGGACTATTGAGAATGAACTTTCTTGTCTTAAAGAATATGTTGTTAACTCTTAACAGTTTCCAATATTGTCACTTAAGAAATGAACAGTAACAGAGCAGCATTTTGCACTGAAACACTTCACCCTCCAACCCTCTAGTGGACGTCTCCTGCAGCTTTAAGGAGAGCTGACAAGGCAACCAGTTTCCTCTGTGGCTTTGACCAGAGGGTTGTGCAGTAAAATCACACAACACAACGTTCTTGTCACAGATCAGAGAGGAGGTGTCTCTGAAGCTGACCTACGCTTACTTTAACTTTCGACAAAAAAAAAAAACTTTCAACAGAACACAGCGTTTTGCGCATGCATCCGAATGGCAACACTACGGCAAGCCGGACGTAGTTAGCTTATGGCTTCGCTACGCTATGTGTCAAGTAAACAATACGTTTGTATGAAAATAAATAAAAGCATGAGCCACTGGCCAAAAGGATGGTCCAGCACAGAAGATCAACATCATCAGGTCAGGACTCTGCAGTCTACACTCATCTCCAGGCCAGCGGTCACTCTTTCAGGGATGAAGATGTTCACATCCTTGATAGAGAGGAACAATGGTTTGAGAGAGGAGTAAAGGAGGCCATCTTTGTGAAAAGAAACCATCCATCATTAAACAGAGGTGGAGGCCTCCAGGTTCAACTGTCCCCTTATGCTGTTATTGCTAGTATCACTCAGCCCTCTGTGAATAGCAAACAACCATCAGGGTGCTGCTAAATATCCATTGTTAGGCTGATGGTCCGTGAGCAGTTGGTTTCAGCTGTCAGCAGCAAACTGGTTGATCCACTGTGAGAGGGTGCTACAGTATTTATAATGCTGGATCCCCACCGCACGCATCTCGCGCAGCCGAAACAGCCACTTTACATTGAAAGTCTATGGGGACGCGCATCTTGGAGCAGCGGGTCGTGTCGCGGCGCATCTACAGCATACAAGCAGCGCGAAAGTGAGCAGCAGCTGTTTCCTACTCCCGCGTCGCATCCGAGCAGCGACTGTGGAAGCACGGAATGCCGTGCTTCTACAGCTCGCTTCAGCTCGCTGCTCAGCAGCAAACAATCAGGACCAATCAGGAGAGACTCTGCCATGTGATCACGCAACGACGACGGGACGGAAGTAGGTGGGCACCGCGCGAAACGTTGAACAGACGAAAAAAATCCTGCGGTAAACATGGAGGAGAAACTTACAGCAGGTCGTCAAACTGGGCGCGGGTGACACGGAAGTACCGCTGAAAGCGCTCCTCGTCTGCGCGCAGCTCCTGGATCAGATGGTGAAATTCACCGAATTCATGACGCCTCTCTAATGTGGGGTGAATCCAGAATCGTCGTTGTGCACGGCGTCTGCGTGTTGCTGCTTTGTAGATTAAGTACAACAAGGCAATTCTTCGTATTGCGTCCGCCATTTTTCTGAGACCGGAAATAAACAAACACCACCGGAAGAGGACCAACACGCTCCTCCTCCCACTGCAGACGCGTTAGATGAGGACAGTCATCTGTTGACAAGCAGCCAGTACAGTGCGTTTGGAGATTTTTGGAAGCGCGATATGCTTTAGGTGAGGATGAGGCATAAGATTGAGATGAATACAGCATCTCAGACTGAGGAAGTCTTTTGGACGAAAGATAAAACGTTTCTACAATTTTTTTTGTTTGTTTTGTTTTTTGAATGTCCAGAGGACCAGACTTAGCATTTTTAGATTTTTCTACCTGGATTATTGAGCATGCATCAGGGTCATCATCACACGCTTCTTAGCTGCAGGTGGATGTCCCTCAAGAGGAAAAAGACAGCTGCTTCCTCTGTCCCAGACTGGAAATAACACAAACAGGTAAAAAAATAAAAATAGTTAATAAGATTATCATTTTAAATTAAAAAGGTTAATTATTAATAAAAGAACAATACTTCTTGAACGGTTGAGGTGGTTGGATCTCTCGGTCATCATCAGGGCAGGGATTTATTCAGCTCCAGGACTTGTTGACATCAGTTTTTTCATAAAGTGATGAACTTTTTGGCTGGTGTTGACATGATGGACGTGATGGAAGACGTGGTAGAGACGCTCAGTTAATTTAAAGCCTGCACATCAACAACAACATTTCAGACGTAGATCCAGAGCTTTAAAAAGTCCTACAGTTTGTGTTATTGATCTGGACTGATCTGACCTACCTGAAGGCTGTTTTAATGCTGCTGCTGCTCTGTTAGCGGTGTTTACAAGCTGTTCGGATCACGTCGTAAGTCCGTTCAAGTTAGACGTGTTGTCTGCTGCAGATCCAGTCTCCGTGAAACAAAGTCCACACACCGTTTTGGATGTGCGCTCGTGTTTTTAACAAGAAAGTCACAACGTTCCCAAACAAACAGGAGACCGCAGCGAGATGCTAAACCTAGCTTAATGCTAACGTGTGCTACAAGACACCGGGCGGTCGCATAGACTGACGTCACTCCTGTCTTTTTTTTAAATCGCTCCCCCCGAGACGCATTGGCGAAATAAAATAAAATTACAGTTCTACAGAAAATGACAAAAAAGTAACGCACAATATTTTGGAGTGAGTAACTTTAATCTGATTACTGGATTTTGAAATAGCAATGCGTTAGATTATACGTTACTGAAAAAAGTGGTCCGACCAGAGTAACGCGTTACAAGGTAACGCGTTAGTGACATCACTGGTTGCAACATCACCACCGACCTGAAGAGAGCAATCCACCATTTTCCAGCTGAGGACCATGGCCTCAGATTTGAAGGTGTTGATTCTCATCTCAGCTGCTTCACACTCGGCTGTGAACCACTCCAGTGAGAGCTGAAGATCACGGCACAATGACACCAACAGGACCACATCATCTGCAAAGAGCAGAGATGGAATGGACCTTACCAAGCTCCGCCCACAGGGCCGAGTTTCATTGGCTAATACCCATAACACGTCACAGCGCAGCTTCCACGTGCGTGCCGGTCTCACAAAACAAACGCTACGGTAGCGTTTGTGAGACCGGCACCACATGCTACTTACATTGCTAGCTAGCATACGTGCAGAATTTTTCTGCGTCAGGGCTGGAAAAATGCTCCTCCACCGTCAGTGGGGTATCTGTACAGGAGATGTCAGGTACCCTGACCGTATTTGTGGAAGTAAAATTCACCGTTTCCCTATATGTGAAACTGAATGCCTTGCTTGGATCAAAGCTTGTGCACGACCACAAAACTGAACAATTATTTCTTTCACCAGCAGAGAAGGGTTGACCTGCTTTTGAAACCTGCTAGTTAACAACACGCGGTCACGATGAGAGAAAGCCACAGTTCACTGAACGTCCTGGAAGTTGGGAAGAAACAGCTCTGCTAACTCCACATGAGCTAGCTAACACAACGAGCTCTACTGTCGATTTCACCTAAAACTGCACAAAATCGTGACACGAAGGCTGGATTTTAACTAACACACCAGACGGCTGAGCTCGTTAGCCCTCACAAAAGTCGCTGTCGGCGTGTTTAGCAGCTAAAGCAGCAACGGCTAACCAACCACTTAAGGAATGAATGGAGATTACAGTTAGCATTAGCTTTGCGACCAAGGCACACAAACTTTTGCCAACAATAGAAATCGCTGATTTCAAAAGTAACCCTCAAAACCATGAATGCCTGACTTACCCAGCCTTGCAGGACAATAGGCATCAGTGATCCTGTCCACAGCTGTAATAATGCTGAGCCTGAGCGTGTGAGGAGCTGATGTTTTCCCCATCAGACGGTAGCATTAGCGGTGACGCGCACGCTGTTTGGAGGCATCGCGTGGATCAAACAACTTGATAACGTCCAAAAAAAAAAAAACATGAACTTGTTGGTTCCCCTGTCCATTGTCATGGCTGATATTTTGTTGGAATCTGGCAGAAATGATACACTATTCGACTCAAAAATACCCTGCAGTCAGTCGACGCCATGTTTTCCATTGACACCAAAGCTGCGCTTGGGAGACGTGCAGCCATGTTGGAGCTTAGGGGGCGTTTCTGGGCGGAGCTTGGTAAGGTCCATCCTGAGGCCACTGAACCGGAATCCCTCTGCCCACTGGCTGCACTGAGAAATTCTGTCCATAAAAGTTATGAACAGAATCTGTGACAATGGGCAGCCCTGGCGGAGTCCAACTCCCACCCCGAAGGGGTCTGACTTATTACCAGAAATGCAAAAGAAACTCTTGCACTCGATGGGCAAACCCACATGACCCCTCGAGGACCCTAGTGAGGATAAAGAGCTGGCCCTGTGTTCCAGAGTCATGATGGAACCGGCATTGTTCCTCGACCAACCATCAGACTCGCTTCTCCAGTACCCCTGAAAAGACCTTACCAGGAAGGCTAAGGAGAGTGATTCCCCTGTAATTGGAGCACACCATCTGCTCCATCTTTTTGAAGAGGGGAACCAACACCCCATTCTGCCAATCCATGGCACTACTCCTGATGTTCTTGCAATGTTGTCAAAGTGTGTCAACCAAGACAGCCCCACCACATCCAGAGCCTTAAAGACCGTTTAAAGTGAATTTCAACATTTTCTTCAATAAACATTATAAATGTCGTAATTGTAATCTTGTAAATGAGTAAAAAGTCTCAAAATTGTAGCTCAATTAATTTTGGAGTTATAGATCAAACTGTGTATAAACACATTTCTCTTTCAGGATTTTTTAGGCGTGGTTTAAATGTGACCGCGTTTCGTCACGCGGTCACAAGCCCCACCCCCTGCAGCTCCAGCCGTTATAAATGCGTTCTTCGGTGGAGCCGTTCACTCGCTACCGACCGTCTCCCTCCAGTACTGGCGTGCTGCTGGAGCGACCACATGCCACCTGCACCTCCGCGCACCTCCGCCCCCCCCCCCCGCGCGCGCGCGTGTGTGTGGCGATCAGACCCCGCATGCATGTGACCGGGTCGCGCGCGCGCGTGTGTGTGTGTGTGTGTGTGGCGATCAGACCCCGCATGCGATGTGACCGGTTCGGACCGCGAGTCCGCTCATCTTCTAAAATAGCGCTGATTATAACAGCGGAGTTATGTGTCCTCAACTTTAAAAACATAACCAGAGTTGTTAGTGCACTAAAAACAGCGTAACTCTTGGAAAAAGGAGCTGCTGGAAGCCAGAACTCAGATAAAAACAGAGCAGGTGGATCTCTGCTTCCCCCGTATGCCTCCCCACACAGCTCAGCTCTGAAGGGGGCTGGACATGGCGCAGAACTGCGCTGAAACCACGCCCACGTGCGACACGCCCCCAGCGTTCTAGAGCAAGGCAAAATCATGTTTTTTCATGATTTTTGAGACTTAATTTTATAAGGAAATCAATGTTTTTAATCAGTCAGATTTATATGGGTGATTAATAACACATATTTATGCCGTGTGACAAAATAAAAACACAAATTTAATTTCACTTTACACGGTCTTTAAAGTGTGTGTGACATGATTTTGGAACTTTGCATAAAATGGCACAATATATATATCTTGTATCATTCAACTATGTTCATTGTTGCAAACAAAATGATGAATTAATGAAAATTCGTTTCAAAGTGAGTTTAAAATTTGCGCTGTGTTTCTTCACGGGACATCCGGGTACTTCCGCATGCGAGGTCTGTGACGTACGAACAGGAATGTTCAAGGATCTGCTAGGTTAACGCATACTCATTGTCTGCAAGATCGCCTTTTTTTGTATAACTTGAAAAATACCGTTACGTTGTGTCGCATTTGGGTGTTCTAATATCATCAGTGAACAAGTGAGCCTTTTCACTTTCCCAAAAGATGAAAAACTTCGTCAAGACTGGACAAAACAAACAAAGGCCCCCTCGCTCCACCCGAACGGTAAGGCAGAACCTGCTGTTTCTTGTTCAACCCCCTGAACTAACTTTGGCTTCCCAAACTGAAGACAAATCGCTCAAATCTAAACTTAGATTGCTAAATTCGTCGGATTCTACATTGTGCGCCATTGTTAGGTAAAATGAGCATTCGAGGAGACATTCCTGTTCGTACGTCACAGAAATCGCATGCAGAAGTACCCGGATGTCCCGTGAAGAAACACGACGCAAATGTTTAACTCACTTTTAAACAATTTTTCATTAATTTATCATTTTGTTTGCAACAACGAACATAGTTGAATGATACAAGATATATATGTTGTGCCATTTATGCAAAGTTCCAAAATCATTTCATACACACTTTAAGGATATCAGGGTGAATCTCATTCACCCCTGGAGCCCTGCCACTGTGGAGCTTTTTAACTACCTTGGTGACCTCAGCTATGGCTATGGACAGACCAACCCCAAAGTCCCCCAACTCCGCTTCCTCCATGGAAGACGTGCCCGTGGGATTGGGGAGGTCTGAGAAGCATTCTGTCCACCTCCCAATGACATCACTGGTTAAAAACTCCTACAGCTTGTGTTATTGCTCTGGACCGATCTGAATTACCTGATAAAGGTTGTTTAAATGCTGCTGCTATCGGTCTTTGCAACAAGCTGCTTTTCTTGCTTGTAGAAGATGTTCATGTTCGGATGATGTCGTTTCAAGTCCGTTATCAACTTAAGACATGTTGCCTGCTGCAGATCCAATCTCCGTGAAACAATGTCCACACACAGCTTTGGATTTGCGCTCGTCTTTTAACAAGAAAGCCATAATGTTCCCAAACAGGAGACTGCAACCACAGACATAAATACGTTTATGTTTAAATTGTTTATGTCTATGACCGCAATGAGATGCTAGGCAGCTAATGCTACAAGCTGTAAGATAATAGTGCAGTGCTGAAACACGCTTATGAATTTTAGTTAATCGGTGGATAATCTCTCATTAATAAAATTTAATGTGTGAAAAACATGACAGAAACGTTACACACGTGGACCAAACTGAATGTGCCGTACTGAAACGGTTTGGTACACCCACGTGTACCATTACACCACTACTGGTTAAGGTCACTAGCACCCTCACCTTCACTGAACATAGGATTAGTAAATAGCAGCTTTCCCCTCATCAGGTGCATGATGGTATGCCAGAATCTCCTCAGAGGTAACCGAGAGTCGTTCTCTAGGGCCTCACCGAACTCCTCCCACATCTGAGCTTTTGCCTCAGCAACAGCCAAGGCTGCAGACTGCTAGGCCCTAGTACTCCTCAGCTTACTCCAGAGTCCCACCAACCAACAAGGATCGATAGGGCTCCTTATTCAGCTCGACAGCCCCCCTTACCTGGTGTGTCCACCTCCGAGTTTGAGGATGGCCACCGCAAGAAGCACCAAAAACCTTGTGTCCATAGCTTAAGGCAGTCACTTCAGCAATAGACTATATGCCGCGGGTGGCGGTGACGTACTTCCGTTAAAATACAACCCACGTCCGCCACTTCCGGGTCCCATCCACTGCCATTGTTGTTAGCGTTAGCTCCTAGTAACAGACCATAACAACGACCCGAAACGGGAAGCGGCTGCAAGCTACTGGCACTACACTCGAGTTCCGTTGTGTCCACCAACCGGTGGGTAGAGCTGTTCTGTTCCCCCGCTGAGGAGGGGTTAGGGCGACAATGGATCGTGGCTATCCGAAGGGGAAACGTCGCTATAGATTTATATAGATTTATATATGTATAGAGTTATTATTGGTCTGTATATAGATGTTTTATTTATTGTATTTACTCATTTATGTTCCTGTCATTTCTGCTAACCGGAAGTGCGCCGTCCGGGTAATGCATGCAGAAGTGCTGGAACGTGAGTCTGTGGCATATAGTCTATTGAGTTGCAGAACATGGCCTACTCAGACTCAATGTTTTCCACCTCAGTTGGGATGTGGTTAAAGCTCTCCTGGAGGTGTTAGTTGAAGGTCTTTCTGGATGGTTCTGCTAGGCGTTCCCAGCAAACCCTCACTACACGTTTGGACCTACTGGATCTGTCCAGCATCTTCCCCCACCATCTGAGCCAACTTACTACAGTACCAGGTAATGATCAGTTGATAGCTAAGCTCCTCTCTTCAACCAAATGCCTAAAACAAACAACCACAAATCAGATGACACAACTACAAAGTCAATCATCGATTTATGACCTAGGGCAGGGGTCACCAATGTGGTGCCCGCAGGTACCCGGGTGCCCCCAAGGACCATTTGAGGTGCCCTCGGACCTGTTCTAAAAATAGCACAACTCACTACTAAGCTGCATTTAAAATTTAATTTTATTCAGTTGTTATTATTTTTCTGTATTTATATATAATTTAAAATGTCTATCTTAAAAATATGTTCTTAAAAATATGTTTTATTATAAAAAAATTTCAATTTATACTTTGTTATTTCCGAAGAGTTTATAAAACTGGTGCCCTTTGTATGACTCCGCACCCAAGAAGTAGCTCTCAGTTTCGAAAAGGTTGGTGACCCCTGACCTAGGGCATCCTGGTGCCAAGTGCACTTATGGACACCCTTATGTTCAAACATGGTGTTTGTGATGGACAAACTATGACTAGCACAGAAGTCCAACAAAATAACACAGCTCAGGTTGCCCCTCCAGGTCACACTGTTGTTACCCACATGGGCATTGAAGCTCCCCAGCAGAATAAAGGAGTCCCCAGCTAGTGCACCTTCCAGCAACCCCGCCAAGGACTCCAAGAAGGCCTGATACTCTGAACTACTGTTTGCCGAATGGGCACAAACAACAGTCAGAGCCCGTCTCCCGGCCCAAAGGCACAGGGAAGCTACCCTCTCATCTATCGGGGAAACTCCAACACACAAGCACAAAGTCTGTGAGGCCCTGGATAACGACTCTCAGTCAGCTCCGAGGAGTTTCTGGCATACCATCAGGAGGCTGAGGAAAGCTGATATTTACTAACCCTATGTTCAGTGATTGTGGGGTGCTGGTGACCTTAACCAGTGATGTCATTAGGAGGTGGACAGAATATTTCTCGGACCTTCTCAATTCCACGGGCACGTCTTCCATGGAGGAAGCTGAGTTGAGGGACTTCTGGGTTAGTCTGTCCATAGCAACAGCTGAGGTCGCTAAGCTAGTTAAAAAACTCTGCAGTAGCAGGGCTCCAGGGGTGAATGAGATTCACCCTGATATCCTTAAGGCTCTAGATATGGTGGGGCTGTCTTGGTTGACACACTTTTGCAACATTGCATGAACAACAGGGGCAGTGCCACAGATTGGCAGAATGGGGT
>JBBPBX010013993.1:21648-34331 GCA_038048925.1 Garcialebias charrua | reverse complement strand
CACACGGCTCACGTTTGTCCGTCTAAACCTCCCCCACCAAAAATAAATAAATACTGTACAGGCAAGTGTTTGTCTCTCTCCTCTGCCCTGCTCCAAAACTTGTGCGGCTGAAATGTTTTTCTCTCTCCTCTGCCCTGCTCCAAAACTGCGCGTGGCTTTGTCGCTGCCTCCCAAATCTGTCAGTATAAGTGCTCAGGACGCGTCTTGTCCGTCCATCCCTCACCCCACCGGGGAAAACTCACTGACGAGATGAGCACCCCGCCATGGCAAGTTATGTAGGGGAAACACTGTACATTGTCCTCTTTCTGTTATTCTTACTTTCCTTCAGGTGCTACTTTCTCAGGGCCGGTCCCCATCCACTCTGAAAGTTTATGCTGCTGCCATCTCTTGCTGGCATACAGTGGTAGGTGGGGAGACAGTAGGTCGTGACAAGGATGTGTCCTTGTTTCTGAGAGGCGCCAGATGTCTGCACCCCCCACACA
The DNA here is from genome assembly GCA_038048925.1 of Garcialebias charrua. Classification (NCBI taxonomy): domain Eukaryota; kingdom Metazoa; phylum Chordata; class Actinopteri; order Cyprinodontiformes; family Rivulidae; genus Garcialebias; species Garcialebias charrua. Next base: position 33,849 of record JBBPBX010013993.1, on the reverse strand, counting down.
CGCCTTGTTGTGCCTGTGTGGGACCTCTCTCTGGTCCTCGCTGCCTTACGGTCTGCTCCGTTTGAACCCTTGGCAGAGGTGAGCCTTGAGTGCTTGTCTAAGAAAACTGTGTTTCTCCTGGCCATGGCTTCAGCCAAACGAGTGAGTGAACTACATGCACTCTCTGTTCACGAGTGTTGTTGCCGTTGGAACCTGGCTGGTTCGGGTGTTACACTCTGGCCTAATGCAACGTTCCTCCCTAAGGTGGCCTCATCTATGACCTACTCTTTGCCTCTCCAGCTTGCTCGCTTCAATGCAGATGGTCCTAACGAGCCTCTCTGCCCTGTTCGGGCACTGGAAATGTACGTCAGACGGATGGCTTCTCTGCAGCAGTCTGATAATATGTTTATTTGCTATGCAGGGCCTCGTAAAGGACAGGCCCTGTCGAAGTAGCGTCTTACGCCCTGGATTGTGGATGTGGTGGAACAGGCTTACACTCTGCAGGGCCCCCAGCCACCTGTAGGGGGACGACACCATTCCGCGTTAGCGTTTCATGGGCCGCTATGAATGGGGTCACTCTGGAGGCTATATGTGCAGCAGCCTCCTGGTCATCCCCAAATACCTTTGCTAGGTTCTACAAGGTAAACCTGGTTGCCTTTCACCTGTTGGAGGGGATCCTATCACAACACCTAGCTTCGTCTCAGTAAGGTGGACATACTTAAATTTTGTTTCTTCTTGTGGGTGTGATTCCTCAGGACTCTGTTGGCAATCGTCATCCAGTGCTTTAGCACCACCTTTGGCGGTCAAGAGGGATGAAATAGAACAAAAGTTAAGACTGTAACTACGGTTCTATGAATCCCGGATGACCGTCAAGAGCGCTCGGTCCCTCGGAATCATCGCGTTTTGTGAGAAGATTAAAGCTGCTATATGTAATTTCTGGAACACGCTGGAACTTAGAAAAATTTTGAACAGAGACACATTTCTGGTCCCTCCCCCTCAGAGCCATATATGGCTCTGCTCCCCCTCGCTGAAATTCAGCTCAGCTTCCTTTGCTCCGCCTCCACTTCATGTCCTGTCGCAGCCGCTGCGAATTTCTGTGTTTATATGTTAATAAAACGTTCTAAAAAATAAAATAAAAACATGGAGCGCTGGTCCAGCACACCAGAACACCAGTAAATCTGCAGAGCCTCGCGCAGCCACGTTGAACCCGAGTTTAATTCGCTCGTGACAAATTCATTCATTTCCTCATAATTTCAGTCATGGAGTCAGCGGAGGAGGAAGCGATCACTTGACTTTTGGCAAAAAAACAAAAGAAAAGTCCAGATCAGGGATGAAGAAGGGGAATTTAATACATTTGTGTCACATACAAAACAGTTTTGCATCGCTTTGCAATCCTTTGAACGAGAACGTGCGCGGCCGCTGCGGGCTGGGACAGGCGGGGGCGTGGGTTAGGAGCGTGAGAAGCTCTGTTTTTATTGGCTGGTTAAAAACTCTGTTTTTATTGGCTGGTTAACGGCGGGTCACTGTGTTTTTTATAAAATGCTTTTAGAGAAGCAAGGGGACTATAGTTTTTTTCAGAGATTACTTGTCTAACATCAGTCTGTCAGGAGATAGTGACAGAGTGAAGAAATATGTTTAAAAAATATTGTTAGAAAAGTTACATATAGCAGCTTTAAGGGACTGGGCTACCGTTGTCACGTGCTTATATAGACTCACCAGTATCCCGGGGGTCACATGTAACTATTTTGGTATAAATACTCGACCTGTGCATGCGCAATAATTTTCATTCAGTGCTTTAATGATTTGATGAGTCCAACTACAGACAGGAGGTGGAACATCTGGAGAGCTGGTGCAAAGAGAATAATCTTCACATGAATGTGAAGAAGACAAAGGAGATGATTGTGGACTTCAGAAGGAACAAACACACCCATGCCCCACTGAACATAGGTGGATCAGTGGTGGAAGTGGTCTCCAGCTACAAATACTTGGGTGTACACTTGAATGATAACCTCAGCTGGAGCAACAACACCACCAGCCTGATCAAGAAAGGTCATCAGAGACTCTACTTCCTCAGACGGCTGAGACGAGCTGGTCTGAGCAGCCCAGTCCTCACCTCCTTCTACAGGTGTGCAGTGGAGAGCATCCTGTGCTCCAGCATCAATGTGTGGCATGGAGGCTGCACAGTTGCAGAGAGGAAAGCTCTACAGAGAGTGGTGAAGGCTGCACAGAAGTCTGTTGGAGTCAGTCTCCCCACCATCACAGACATTTACACCTCCAGATGCAGGAAAAGAGCCACCTGCATCATGAAAGACCTCACTCACCCAGCACACTCACTCTTTGCCCCACTCCCCTCAGGACGGAGGTTGAGGAGCATCAAATGTAGAACCACTAGACTGAGGAACAGCTTCTACCCTGAGGCTGTTAGACTCATGAATAAATAAATAATGAGAATAAACACTGCAAAATATCACATCATGCTGATGCTGATCTGTTTTCTTGTTGCTGTGTTCATCTGTGACCATCTGCTCATACAGACTCATGTTCGTGCTGCTGTTTATAATGATGTTTTTCCACTACATTAGGGCTTAGTGTATTACTAGTTGATGTTTCTCTTAGTTAATTCTAGATGTTATTACTGTTTTTCTCTTGCATTTGTTGTTGGATGTAACTGGGACCCCGTGTACATAATCTCGTTTTCATCACATGTACCACATGCGGTGCAAATGACAATAAAGACTCTCTGACTCTGACTCTTTAAGCACTGCCTCTGGCAGTCATCCGGGATTCATAGAACCGTAGTTACAGTCGTAACTTTCGTTTTGTGGACTTGGAGAAGGCATGACTTCAGAACAAGTATACGATAGCGGATGGATGGATGAATGAAATGGGAACACATAATAGTAAATCCAAATACTGTACTCACACTTATTATTCTTAAATTGTAAGAAATAATAAAACACAGCATATTGAACTTGTAGAGAAAATGGTACTTGTTTAAATGTAAAATCAGAATAAATAAGATTAAACAAATGCACTCCTTTCCGTCTCCTATATTTACATTAATGCACAAATAAGTGATATAAACTCAGTGGGCCAACTCTCAGTACGCATAAACAAGCTGGCACAAATTATATTAAATGTCTTCAAAATATAAAGTTGCAGACTTAAATCTTTGGAGAGAAGTGCAATACCTTATTTTTTATATGTATTTCCACTCCATACCTTTAACCAATGTTGCACGCTCCGGTGGAAGATGGCATCCTCTAATCTTTGCTCCTTCACACCTCATTCAACAGAAACTCCACAATTAGACTCATTTAACTGTACCAGACGCTTAATCTCTCAAACTTTCATTTGGAAATTACTTGCTTAGTCGTCCGTTGTGTTAGCTGGTTTATTTTCACAGGAGCTAATGAGTCCATTCAACGTTAGCATGCATCTGTTTACGTACCTATCCTTGACATTTCGGTACAGTGGTCCAAAACAAACGTGTCATTAAAAAATATTAATACATTATGACTCGAGGACTCTTGACTAAAATGTCTGAAACATTCAGCTACACTATTTATTTTCTCTAAAAATAAACCTTTCAGTACAGTTCCCTTTCTTCCCTTGTTAGCCAGTCAAGCTACTGGTCAGATGAATGGTTTCCGTCAACTTTGACGTCACTTCCTCATGGGCTTATCACAATAAAACAAGATGAATGAACCGATTACAGTATTAAACACGTCTGTTATCCCAGATATTCACTGCTGGAAAACAGTTTGGATGATCCCCCATAAATATTTAATTGTAAACAAGGTGAAGGAAGTGTCATTTTAAATTCTCCATAAAATTTACCATGCTAAGCACTATGGTAAAATTTAAAAGAGACATAAACTAATTGCTGTGAGGGTCAACCAGAAACTGTGACGCATCTCTTTTGGCTCTGCCCTTTTACACAAAAGTTCTGGTCAAAGTTTAGCAGGTTTATTAATGACCATGTTTTAAAGAATTTTTCCTTATGCTGGGAAAATGTTTTATTTTGTTTCTATAGATTCCATAGAAAGGATGCTAAACGTTTATTTATAATAAACCTGCTAATCTTCTTTGCTAAATTTTATATTCATAAATGTAAATTTGCTAATAAAACACCTTTCTCTCTTTTCGTTAAAGAAATGAAACTATATCAAATCAATAACAGACTCTACAAATGAAAAGGCTCTAAGGACAATTTCAAAATGTACATCTTTGCATGTTCTTATCTAATTATGACCCCTGGCTGTTTGTTTGCATGGTTGTTGTATTGTGACCTCATTCTCTTGTTTTGATGTATAATTTTGCTTAAATAAACTTCTTAAAAATAATAATAAAATAAATAAATATAAATAAATAAAAATAAACACTTCTGTTTAAACGCACATTCAAACTATTTTAAAGCTTTCACTGGATTAAAAAAAAATTAATCGTTTTCACAGCACAAGATTCTGCTGCTGACAGCTGATAAAATTTTGGCACACCTGTCCCGTTTAGTTCAGCTGCAGCCACAGAAAACTCTCTTCTTCTTTTTTTTCAAACTCGTTCTTTCTAATATATTCTTTCTTTATGAACAACATCTCTCTCGAGCTATTCTCCGACATGTTGACAGCTGCCAGTCAATCATTGGGGCCACGCCCCAGCCCATATAAACAGGTGGGTGGAGTGTAGTGAGAATGTAAACCAGGATTTGGGGTAGTAGTGAGTGTTACTCAATATGAGCGCTAGAAATTTCAAGGTCGGTCAGATTTGACCCTTTTTTTTTTCTGGCTTCATTTTTTATTTATTATTTTTTTAAATGTCACGTTCATATTTTCATACATGCTAGACGTTTTCCTCTGCTATTTTTTTTTTGCTAATTTTTTCTTTGCACAAATCAACCACCTGATAAATAGAAATCCACGTTTGATGATTGGAAAGCATAGATCTGTTTTAATGTGGTGATTTAAAGTGCAGAACAGCTGAAAAGGAACAGAACCATCGAGTCCCATATTACTATATTGCAAAGCCATATTACAGTAATCTTACTGTAGATTGTAATATTGTGTGCAGCAGCTGCAGGCACACGGTGTCACTGTTCACCAGAAAAGCATAAATTATGACACACCTAGATTCAGAGAGGCTGCAGGACGCACCTTCGGATAACATGCTTTGATTTTTGTTAAATAACACCAAAGTCTCGATGGTTTCTTTATTTTATTTTAAATATTTTTCCTCCCTCAGAGCTTTAAAATCGGCAAGCACGCTTTAAACATCTGATATTCGCCATCAGTGGGGAAGATGGAGCTTTGGGCCGCTGTCTTTGTCTGGAGCGCATGTGTCTGGCGCTGCGCTTTGTCTGTGACGCGCTACTCCATAACATCCGAAGCAGGTGTTCAATCATTAACAGAGACAGTTTGAAGTCAAATCAATTTCAACTCACCAAATATACAAATAATAAATGAGCATTTACCTGCAGAGTAGAAGCAGCTGAGCCGCTGGTCTCTGACAGTCCTGTCCCTCTGGGGATACTGGACACGATGTACCTGGAGCCCTTTGGCACAGGCTGTCTGACCACCATCTTTCCTTTCCTGGTCTCTGCTAGAAACAGACTGTACCAGTAGGCATCGTTGGACACCAGAGTGGAGTCTGCGATGGTGGAGTTCCTCTCACTGATCACACTGTTCCTGCTGGGAGGAGCAGCTTTGCTGGGCTTGGCTTTCTGGCACTTCAGCACGATGGTGACCAGGATGGTGATGAGCAGGAGAAACGACACCGAGCCCAGACCGATGACCAAATACAGGTTGATGTCTGAAAAGATGTCATATTCCAGAGACATCTCCGTCATGTCAGAGTACGCCTTCACAGCAGTCTCCACTGTCTGCAGCTTGATGGTGACTGTAGCAGACAGAGCGGGCTCCCCGTTGTCCTTGGCAACAACAACCAGTCTGTGGTGGCGCGGGTCTTTGTAGCTGAACATCCTCATGGTCCGGATCTCTCCGTTGTACTGGTCCAGACTGAACAAGGAGGCGTCAGTCAACTGGAGGAACTGGTAGGTGATCCGAGAGTTGTGCACAGAGTCTGTGTCCAAGGCGATCACCTTGGACACCAGGGAGCCTTTATCAGTGGATCTGGGGATCTTTTCCTCCACCAAGGAGCCGTGCGCTCGCCATGGAGAGACGATAACTGGAGCGTTGTCATTTTGGTCCACAATGATGATGTGGACGGTCACATTACTGCTGAGAGGAGGAGAACCAGAGTCTCTGGCCTCGATGTGGAACAGAAACTCCTTCTCAATCTCATAGTCAAAAGTTTTCAGCGCGTAAAGATTCCCGTTCTCTGGATTGATGGAGAAGAGCATGGACATGGAGGTGTTGGCGATCTCCTTCTCCAGGATGAAGTAAACTAGATACTGGTTTTCATGGAGGTCAGGGTCAAACGCAGTGAGTGAGCTGAGCAGGGCCCCGGGGGCGTTATTCTCCATCACACGTATAGTATAAAAAGACTGGGGGAACTGTGGAACGTTGTCGTTAACATCCAGCAGATGCACAGTTAAAGTTTCATTGTCTGATAAAGGAGGTGCTCCTCCGTCTGTCACTATCAGAGTGATGACATATTCCGGTACCTTTTCACGATCTAAAAGCTCAGACACTATAAGTTCATAATATGTGGGTCTGTCTGATGATTGGCTAAGAATAAAGGGCATTTTGTCATGTATGGATATTGTCACTTTCCCATTGTCACCACTGTCTCTGTCACCTGTTCCCACCAGAGCAATCACACTTCCAACAGGTATATTTTCAGCCACTGTGTTTTTAACAGACTGCACTGTTATTTCTGGAAAATTATCATTCATATCTGTGACGTGAATGACCATTTTGCATTGCCCCAGCAGGGGGTGCGCACCTTTATCCCTGGCTTCAATGTGCATCTCATAAAATCTCATTTCTTCATAATCAATCGTTCCTTTTACAGTCACCTCTCCTGTGTTGGGGTGAAGCTCAAAGACGTCCTGCGTTTTTTCTGACGTGTAAAGCGTGAACGAGTACACCATCTCTGCGTTCAGACCCTCATCGAGATCTGTAGCGTTCAGCTTTGTCACTAAAGTTCCTATGGGGGTGTTTTCTGTCATGTTAATGATGAAAACTGGCTGATCAAACCGAGGGGGGTTATCATTAGTGTCCTGCACTCGGACTACAATGTTGGCTGTGCCTGAGCGCACAGGGACGCCTCCATCACCAACGCTGATAACGTTCTTTCAAACATGCTAGTACGTAGACTGTACAGTTTCTCCCATACTCTATGGGGATGATAACGGTTGATAGCGCCCATAGAATGGACTGATAACATCCGAATCCGCTGTTGCATGACAGATATACATGGAACCATAATTTTATCACAAAATCTTCATTTTTAGCATAAAAAGTTTTTTCAACAATCAAAACTGTTTATTTTTGTATGTATTCAATGATACAAATAAAAATACCAAGTTTGTAAAAGTTTATTTAACAAGCAGCTTATCATAAAAATCACATCAAATATTAAGGAACAAAAACACAAATGAATACAGACATATAACATCATAATGTCTCCCCCAAACAAAATGAAACCGCCAACTCACATCATTAACAACTTGAGCAGAAGACTGACTCTGCAACTCTGTCCATAAATGCATCATTTTCTAAAGTCATCATTGCTCTCTTCCTCTTCTTTCACCTCCATCTTCTTCTCCTCTTCGTCATCATCTGCCACTTCCTCCTCCTCACTCCTGACTGACATTATCCTGTCCCTCTGCATCAACTCCTCAACTGACACTGGCATTTTCAGCTATAATAACTATAACAGCAACAATGATCAGTTTTATAACACTACTGGATAAAAAAATCAGTTTTATAACACAAATACAACACAGGGAAAGTTCTACAGACACAGTAAATACAGGTGGTCATACGACGAGTTCCGTTCCTACGCCCGTTCTTAACTCGAAAATCGACGTAAGTCGGAAAATACGTCCATACGGCACCTCATACTTGCACCTCATACATCCAAACGGCCCCTCATACATACAGTACTGTATTTTTACCAAGCACTTAGCCTATCCTAACACATTACCCTACATAATTATCAAAAAACACATAAATTTCAGAGCCATAATGAAGGAAAAAAGAGTTGATTTCATTTCTTACTGGTAGCTGGTGAATTCTTCCTCCATCTGTTAGCATGTTAGCTCGTGCACCTCCGAGCTCTGCAGTTTCCTGCAGCTTCACGCAGTCCACAGCGTTTACAGCGAGGTCTGTTAGCATGTTAGCTCTTTCTCCTCCGTTCCAGCTCCGCTGTTTTCTGCCGTCTGGTGACACCATCCACCCGTCTCTGCTCCGGTCTGCCTGTCTGTAGTAATTTTCCACTCACTGTGTCAAGCTGCTATGTCCTCTGGTGAGTTTCGGTACCATATTTTCTGGTGTAAAGAAGCATAAACCGTGTAACTCGAACAATGCTTTTCAATGGGAGGGCGTTTGTAACCCCAAATTGTTGTAAGTGGAGGACTACCTGTACTACAATTTATTTTTCTTGATCTGGTAAAATAGCTCTATATTAATGTAGAAACAGAACAGGAAAACAGACTCCTCAAATATGTTTTCTTTTCCATTAAAGAAACGTGCCTTTTATGGATTGATTTTAATTTTAGTTGATAAAGCAGATTAAAGATGTATGTGTTTATGGTCTAACAATACCGACAGGCTTCCTTTAATGTTCTGTGTGCCCTGAACACACCCAGAAACCCAAACACACTATAAGCCAACTCTGGGATGGATGATGGGTCCATGTGCACTGCTTGCTGTGTCCATCCTGTTCTCATGCCCTGGCTGACTTTAGTCACGTGACTTTATCCCTCCACCCCCAAAAATGTCTGCTATTTTAGCGCACTTGGCTGCATCTTACATTGCCTCTTTACTTTTCTTTTTCCTTATGTTTCTGCTCCTCCCATCTCTTTCTCCTTTCTTCTTTATAATGTTTGCTGCAGCTCTCCTTTTTATTTTGTATTTATTTATTTTTTCAAATTGGGAGGGGCTGCTCACACGTGACGTTTGACTGGCACAGCAGGGTTAAAACATTATAAAATAAATACATTTTAATCTGTTTGTTTTTTTGTTCAAAAACATGATTTAAATTTGAACACATCAATAACATTTAATCAAATAACAATGAAAATTTTAAGCACACATTACAAATTAATAAATAAAATAATGTCATTTTAAACATGCCTTTATCTTCCGTTCGGATTTCATTCCTGTTTTAACAATGCGACATACTTTAATACTATTTTTCACTAGTTTGGAAATTCATGAAAAATATATATTTTAAATGAAAATACCGACATAATTTGTTTTCTATCCACGTTATTTATTTTTCAGCTTTAGATTTTATATATTTTACGGTGGCGCTGTTTTATTCTTACAATAGCAGCTTTTGACCGCCATGACAGCAGCGGGTGTCTGAGCAGCAGCGCAGGACAGCTCCGTGGTGCTGAAACCGCGTTTGGAAAACGCAGCTACAAAACGATTATTTTTTTTCCTATTACGCAGTTTATTAGGGTCCTAGGGTGTACAAACAAAGACTTTGTAACTATTTTTATTTTTTAACGGAAAGCTTATCTTTTATATGTCGAAATATCCTGATTATAACAATGGCCCACGTTGGAACAAAGGCTTCACTGCCAAGGTACGTGCAGCTCCTTATTCTTTTTACCTTCATTCGAGACATTTCAACCTCCGTGACTCATTACTCTATACCTGAAGAGATGAAGGAGGGATCAGTGGTTGCAAACCTCGCCACAGACCTCGGCCTGGATGTTAAAACGCTGACAAAGAGAAAGATGCGCCTCGACATCATCGCTAACAAGAAATATCTGGATGTGAACAAAGAGACTGGAGAGCTGTACATTGTAGAGAAAATCGACAGGGAAATGATTTGCACATTTAAAGCGTCTTGTTATTTAAGACTGGAGGTCTCGTTAGAAAACCCAGTGCGGATGTTTAACATTGAAGTGGAAATTTTGGACATGAACGACAACGCCCCGCAGTTCAGAAGAGACGTCATGCATTTGGACATTTCTGAAGCGACGTCAAAGGGGGAGCGGTTTTCTCTGAGTAATGCAGTGGATCCAGATGTAGGAACTAATTCGCTTAAAACATATCATCTGAGTGAAAGTGAATACTTCAAAATTGAAGTTCAAACAGGAAGAGAAGGAACAAAATTAGCTGATTTGATCCTGATAAGGACGTTGGACCGGGAGCAGCAGTCTGTTCATAATTTAATACTAACAGCTGTAGATGGAGGAACACCTGCTCGATCCGGGACAGCCAGTGTCATTGTTCGTGTTTTAGACACTAATGATAATTCTCCTACATTTGACAAAACTAGTCTTACTGTCAAAATACTGGAAAATTCACCGATCGGAAGCCCTGTGAGTCATCTTAATGCAACAGATTTAGATGAAGGATCTAATTCTGATCTGACATATTCATATAGTTTATATACATCAGAGAAAACTCAGGAGACGTTTAATCTGAATCCAACCACAGGAGAAATTACTGTCAAAGGAATGTTGAACTATGAGGACTTCAGGATTTATGATATGGAAGTTATAGCAACAGACAAAGGAGCCAACAGTTTATCAGGACAATGTAGCATAAAGATTTTAGTTGAAGACATGAACGACAACCACCCACAATTATCCATTAAATCATTTCAGAGTCCAGTGAGTGAAAACATTGAGTTAGACACAGTGATAGCTGTAGTTAGTGTGAGTGATAAAGACTCAGGTGATAATGGAGTGGTTGATCTTCATATTCCACACAACATGCCTTTCAAGCTGAGGGAGTCCTCTGATAATTATTATGAATTAGTGGTGTCAGAGCCATTAGACCGAGAGAAGGTCCCAGAATATGACGTCACTTTCACTGTGACAGACAGAGGTTCTCCTCCTTTATCTGATAATGAAACTATGACTTTAGAGCTGCTGGATGTTAATGACAACGTTCCACAGTTCCCCCAGTCTTTTTATACTATACGTGTGATGGAGAATAACGCCCCCGGGGCCCTGCTCAGCTCACTCACTGCCTTTGACCCTGACCTCCATGAAAACCAGTATCTAGTTTACTTCATCCTGGAGAAGGAGATCGCCAACACCTCCATGTCCATGCTCTTCTCCATCAATCCAGAGAACGGGAATCTTTACGCGCTGAAAACTTTTGACTATGAGATTGAGAAGGAGTTTCTGTTCCACATCGAGGCCAGAGACTCTGGTTCTCCTCCTCTCAGCAGTAATGTGACCGTCCACATCATCATTGTGGACCAAAACGACAACGCTCCAGTTATCGTCTCTCCATGGCGAGCGCACGGCTCCTTGGTGGAGGAAAAGATCCCCAGATCCACTGATAAAGGCTCCCTGGTGTCCAAGGTGATCGCCTTGGACACAGACTCTGTGCACAACTCTCGGATCACCTACCAGTTCCTCCAGTTGACTGACGCCTCCTTGTTCAGTCTGGACCAGTACAACGGAGAGATCCGGACCATGAGGATGTTCAGCTACAAAGACCCGCGCCACCACAGACTGGTTGTTGTTGCCAAGGACAACGGGGAGCCCGCTCTGTCTGCTACAGTCACCATCAAGCTGCAGACAGTGGAGACTGCTGTGAAGGCGTACTCTGACATGACGGAGATGTCTCTGGAATATGACATCTTTTCAGACATCAACCTGTATTTGGTCATCGGTCTGGGCTCGGTGTCGTTTCTCCTGCTCATCACCATCCTGGTCACCATCGTGCTGAAGTGCCAGAAAGCCAAGCCCAGCAAAGCTGCTCCTCCCAGCAGGAACAGTGTGATCAGTGAGAGGAACTCCACCATCGCAGACTCCACTCTGGTGTCCAACGATGCCTACTGGTACAGTCTGTTTCTAGCAGAGACCAGGAAAGGAAAGATGGTGGTCAGACAGCCTGTACCAAAGGGCTCCAGGTACATCGTGTCCAGTATCCCCAGAGGGACAGGACTGTCAGAGACCAGCGGTTCTGCTGCTTCTACTCTGCAGGTAAGGGTTAACAACCACACAATTTTTGTTAACAAGAATTTCATTTTTTCAAATTTTAGGGGGTTATATCCTATATTGTTTGCATTTTTAAACTGTTATGGATTTGTTCTAGTCCCAGAAATGAATATAAAAAGTGTAAG
>JBBPBX010013993.1:0-17206 GCA_038048925.1 Garcialebias charrua | reverse complement strand
TATATATATATATATTATATATATATATATATATATACTGTATATATAATTACAGTATCTAATATGTATACATAATGTGTGTGTGAATAAATTGCATCTTTGGTTGTATCTTGCTAAACATGTCATATAATTAAGTATGGTATTCCACCAAAATTATTTAAATATGCTAAACTATATGTTCATATACATGCAGTTTTAATAGCTGTATGCCTAACATTTAAATATGTGGCAATAGGATTACTATTCAGCGTGTTATGATTGATTAAATGCGCTGATACTTTATTGTGCCAGCCAAATAACAAGGCTGAGTGGAGCGGACGACAGCGCCAAGATGGCCGCCTGAAATCTCGTCAACTCTTTCACTGTAGATGTTATATTTTTCAACAATACTTTTTCTTCACTGGTATAACAATTTAATGTACAAAGAATTTTAAAATATATTTTTAAAGCCCATTCTCCCTCATTTAGTTTATTTACGTCACTGCTCTGGCTCCGCCCACTTTCACCTGCTCCTTGTTTTGTTATGCAGCTGATGACGATTTCCTAGTTGCCTTTACACTTGTAAACTCTGTACACCCTGATGCTTGCTCAAAACTATGAACAACGCGTGCGCGCGCGTGTGTGTGTGCGTGTGTGTGTGTACGTGTGTGTGTCAATGTTTTTTTTGTTTGTTTTTTTCTAATGTTTGAAATGTCCTACGTTTTGAACTCACCATAGTTTTACAAACGGTTTATGAATACACCACACTGTGCAACGCAGAAAAGTACAAGAATAGAATAGAATATAGAATAGAATATATCTTTATTGACATTGTCATTGCACCGGGGCACAAAACAACGTAATTGATTACGCACATCCTTTCTTAAGATAGGGACGAGTGCACGAAGTCGCAGCAGTCTGAAACCGCACCACCACAATCAGATATGGAAAAAGGAAAATACAGATGGGTATGTATCATTGGTATTCAAAAAAAGAATCTATCATAACTTGTCTTCTTAAGACACTCCATGATAAAGTCCCAAAAACTCTACCAGCATAAGCACAGAGACAAGACATGTTGCAGTTTGATGACAAGCAAGGAGATCAAGTCTGTGAGTAACATTCAGATAAGCACAGTCAGCAGTTGTCTCAGCTCGGCGCCATCCAAGCGCACACACAGAGATCTCTGGGGGGAGGGGGGCAGCGTGTTCTCTCAGCTTTCGACTCCAGGAGAAGAATTTCCACACGGCCTTCATTCAAGGCCGCCAGAGTCCAGATTAGATACTCTTTTTGTTTATCTTCAGCTCAGGCCACAGCGTTCTTTTGACTGCAGCCTTCCAAGTCCAGGTGCTGTTCAGGTCCAAAATCGCCGAATCATATGAGGTTCCGAGCTACGAACCCCCATCTGTGCCCTGATTGAGTCCGGACGGCTGTAAACGAGTTCCAAAACGCACCGCAGGTCCGCGGTGGTCTACCGCTGCTCCCATCGTGCGGTTCAGTTCGTACAACAGCTGGGATGTGGAGCTCATAGCCCGGATCAGAGAATCTTGCTGATCAGGAAGTTTCGCCAGCGCGCTGATAGCCGCCGCAGTCTTCCTCAGCTTCCAGTAGCAGACAGCTCCGCCAACGCCAAAAAACAGAGTAGCTGCCACCAATATCCCAATAATCCACAAATCTTCCACGTCTTCGACAGACAAGACAGTCAGACACATTGGCTGCCACTGGCCCCACGAGTCCATAATGTATCCGACAGCGTGCGTGTCGGAGGGGCAAGCCGTTTCTCCTGGCCCGGTTCGCTTCGTGGAAAAAAATTTATCTATAGAGGAAACAGCCCAATTAATTGAATCCATCGCAAATTGGTTCGAGTGAGCGCTGAAGAGTTTCAGACGAGACGAGACAAAAAGCAAGCGGAGAGGAGGAAAACTTAGGGAGGAGAGGAGCAAAAAGATATGCGACTTGCTTTGCCGAGAGCGGAAGTAGGAACAATATCAGGCTTCAAGCATGTTCTCTGCTGTTTCCCTTCCTCTGTGCAATAGCAGAGAGGAGATGTTTGTGTTTCTTCAGGTTCTCGTGGTGTCTAAGTCCCAGAAGACCACCACTGATGAACCCAAACCTAAATGATAGTCTCAATTTTATTTAAAATAAATAAATAAAAAATGTCACATTTTTGTCATCTGTGTATGTTTCCCATACAAGACGAAATTCGTCTGCATTTAACCCAACCACCACCAGGTGGTGCAGTGAGCAGCCATAGAAAGCGCTCGGGGAGCTGGGGAAATAGGTGTGCACTCATAGACACCACTCACAACCGGATAAATTACAACCTGATATAACTACATCTGTAAATCATAAGTGGATGAATCAAACCCGTAAGTTACAGAGCGGGATGATAACAACTAATAACGGCCATTTAATGGCTGATAACGTTGGAAGCTGCTGAACTACAGCTCAATAGAGCATTCGGTGTGGATTCTGCATGAGCTGTTCTTGAACGCACCCCCCAAACCAGAAACTTTTGGACACAACTCAAACCTCTCCTTTTCAATTACACATTTAATTTTTTATCTTCATAAAAAACTATACAGTAGCCTATACCAAAAAAATGTCAAAAATAATAATCAGACAGCCTTGAGCTCTGCTCTGTGTGATGTCACACGTTTAAACGTAAAAATCCAAACATTGATTGAAAACAAAATTATATAAAAATTGCAACAACCAAACTTTTCTAGGAGATGGCGCTGTTCTGTTTGTTGAAGGGCTGTCTGTGAACGCACCGTGACAGGCTGACGTCATTGCAGTTGTGTGGTGAAAGACCGAACAGCTCCGTGGTGCTGGACTCGCCTTCAGAGAATGAAGATGCGTTTTTTGATCAATAACAAGATTAGAGGGGCATGAAAATCGCCACTCCGCACGTTTTACGTTAAACAAGATTAAACTGGAAATCTTTTTTTTTTAATCTGACGTTTCACTGTTGTTGTTTACAACAATGGGCTCCGTTACAACAAAGGCTTCACTGCCAAGGTACGTGCTGCTCCTTAATCTTTTTACCTTCATTCGAGACATTTCAACCTCCGTGACTCATTACTCTATACCTGAAGAGATGAAGGAGGGATCAGTGGTTGCAAACCTCGCCACAGACCTCGGCCTGGATGTTAAAACGCTGACAAAGAGAAAGATGCGCCTCGACATCATCGCCAACAAGAAATATCTGGATGTGAACAAAGAGACTGGAGAGCTGTACATTGTGGAGAAGATCGACAGGGAGCACGTTTGTAACACAAAATCCTCCTCCTCGTGTTATTTAAAGCTTGAAGTGACACTGGAAAACCCTTTACGGATATTTATCATAGAATTAGAAGTGTTAGATATGAACGACAACGCCCCGCAGTTCAGAAGAGACTCAGTTCATTTAGATATATCAGAAGCGACCCCGAAAGGGGAGAGGTTTTCTCTCAGTAATGCAGTGGATCCTGATGTTGGATCAAATTCTGTTAAAACATATCATCTGAGTGAAAGTGAATACTTTAAAATTGAAGTTCAAACAGGAAGAGACGGATCAAAATTAGCTGATTTGATCCTGAATAAAGCTTTAGACCGGGAGCAGCAGTCTGTTCATAATTTAATACTAACAGCTGTAGATGGAGGAACACCTGCTCGATCCGGGACAGCCAGTGTCATTGTTCGTGTTTTAGACACTAATGACAATGCTCCTACATTTGACAAAACTAGTCTTACTGTCAAAATAATGGAAAATTCACCGATTGGAAGCCCTGTGGTTCATCTTAATGCAGCAGATTTAGATGAAGGATCTAATTCTGATCTGACATATTCATATAGTTTATATACATCAGAGAAAACTCAGGAGACGTTTAATCTGAATCCAACCACAGGAGAAATTACTGTCAAAGGAATGTTGAACTATGAGGACTTCAGGATTTATGATATGGAAGTTATAGCAACAGACAAAGGAGCCAACAGTTTATCAGGACAATGTAGCATAAAGATTTTAGTTGAAGACATGAACGACAACCACCCACAATTATCCATTAAATCATTTCAGAGTCCAGTGAGTGAAAACATTGAGTTAGACACAGTGATAGCTGTAGTTAGTGTGAGTGATAAAGACTCAGGTGATAATGGAGTGGTTGATCTTCATATTCCACACAACATGCCTTTCAAGCTGAGGGAGTCCTCTGATAATTATTATGAATTAGTGGTGTCAGAGCCATTAGACCGAGAGAAGGTCCCAGAATATGACGTCACTTTCACTGTGACAGACAGAGGTTCTCCTCCTTTATCTGATAATGAAACTATGACTTTAGAGCTGCTGGATGTTAATGACAACGTTCCACAGTTCCCCCAGTCTTTTTATACTATACGTGTGATGGAGAATAACGCCCCCGGGGCCCTGCTCAGCTCACTCACTGCGTTTGACCCTGACCTCCATGAAAACCAGTATCTAGTTTACTTCATCCTGGAGAAGGAGATCGCCAACACCTCCATGTCCATGCTCTTCAACATCAATCCAGAGAACGGGAATCTTTACGCGCTGAAAACTTTTGACTATGAGATTGAGAAGGAGTTTCTGTTCCACATCGAGGCCAGAGACTCTGGTTCTCCTCCTCTCAGCAGTAATGTGACCGTCCACATCATCATTGTGGACCAAAATGACAACGCTCCAGTTATCGTCTCTCCATGGCGAGCGCACGGCTCCTTGGTGGAGGAAAAGATCCCCAGATCCACTGATAAAGGCTCCCTGGTGTCCAAGGTGATCGCCTTGGACACAGACTCTGTGCACAACTCTCGGATCACCTACCAGTTCCTCCAGTTGACTGACGCCTCCTTGTTCAGTCTGGACCAGTACAACGGAGAGATCCGGACCATGAGGATGTTCAGCTACAAAGACCCGCGCCACCACAGACTGGTTGTTGTTGCCAAGGACAACGGGGAGCCCGCTCTGTCTGCTACAGTCACCATCAAGCTGCAGACAGTGGAGACTGCTGTGAAGGCGTACTCTGACATGACGGAGATGTCTCTGGAATATGACATCTTTTCAGACATCAACCTGTATTTGGTCATCGGTCTGGGCTCGGTGTCGTTTCTCCTGCTCATCACCATCCTGGTCACCATCGTGCTGAAGTGTCAGAAAGCCAAGCCCAGCAAAGCTGCTCCTCCCAGCAGGAACAGTGTGATCAGTGAGAGGAACTCCACCATCGCAGACTCCACTCTGGTGTCCAACGATGCCTACTGGTACAGTCTGTTTCTAGCAGAGACCAGGAAAGGAAAGATGGTGGTCAGACAGCCTGTGCCAAAGGGCTCCAGGTACATCGTGTCCAGTATCCCCAGAGGGACAGGACTGTCAGAGACCAGCGGTTCTGCTGCTTCTACTCTGCAGGTAAGGGTTAAAAACCACATTTTGTTAACAAGAATTTAAATTTTTTAATTTTTAGGGGGTTATGTACTATATTGTTTGCATTTTTAAACCGTTATAGATTTTTTCTAGTCCCCGAAAAGAATATTAAAAGTGTATGTTTTGCAAATTTTACATCCATTTTAAAATATTGATAAAAATACACTTTATTACATCTATTTTTATCACCTATTTCCATAAAACTTCATCATTTTGTATTTAACATTGGTAAAGCTAACACGTTTTTGTTGTTGTTGTTGTTGTTGTTGTTGTTGTTGTTGTTTTACTTGGGCATTTAGAACAAATAAATGTAATCAGTATTTCTCAAAATGTCAATTTTCCCATGATTATTTTAGTCATTTTACTTTTATTTTTTAAGCTATTCTAAACACTTTCACTGTAGATGTCATATTTTTCAACAATACTTTTCCTTCACTGGTATAACAATTTAATGTACAAAGAATTTTAAAATATTTTTTAACCCCAGCCTCCCTCGGTTAGTTTTTTACGTCACTGCTCTGGCTCCGCCCACTTTTACCTGCTCCTTGTTTTGTTATGCAGCTGATGACGATTTCTTAGTTGCCTTTACACTTGTAAACTCTGTACACCCTGAATGCTCAAAACTCTGAACAGTGCAAAAGAAGCGTGTGTGTGTGTGTGTGTGTGTGTGTGTGTGTGTGTGTGTGTGTGTGTGTGTGTGTGTGTGTGTGTGTGTGTGTGTGTGAGTGTGGCAAGATAAGCAAAATAAACTTTGTCAGATTTTGAGAAATAGCATATTTCTTTATTTCTTTATTTCATTTTGAACAGTTACATTTTTTAAACAATACCATAAACAAATAAAAATGTAAATATTTCCACCAACATTTTCTGGAAACAAAACAAAAATGTTCAAAAAGGGAACAGGAAGAAGCAATGGCTTATAGTCCTGTCCCTAAACTTACATACACATTCTGAACCAAACCAGAATCGTAATACATAATTATCTATAAGCCCACATTGTTATACTTAGTTTATGGCTTATAGCATTATGTTTCAATGCTGTTTTTTTTCTTCTAATGTATGAAATGCCCTACGTTTTGAACTCACCATAGTTTTACAAACGGTTTTTGAATGCATCACAGTGTTCAACGCAGAAAAGTACAAGCGCGTTCTCTGCTTTTTCCCTTTCCTTCCTCGGTGCAGTAGTACAGAGGAGATGTTTACCTGCGTTTCTTCAGTTTCTGGTGTCTAATTCCCAGAAGACCACCACTGATGAACCCAAACCTATAATAGCCTAAATGATAGTCTTAATTTATAACTCACAACCGGATAAATTACAACCTGATAACTACATGTGTAAATCAGTGGAGGAATCAAACCCGTATTTTACAGAGCAGGGATGAAAACAACTCATGGCCATTTAATGGATAACGTTCGAAGCGGGTGACCTACAGCTCAATAAAGCGTTCGGTGGATTCTGCATGAGCTGTTCTTGAACGCAACCCCCAAACCAGAAACTTTTGGACACAACTCAAACCTCTTCTTTTCAATTACACATTAAAAAAGGTATCTTCCTAAAAAATATACAGTAGGCTATACCCCCCAAAAATGTCAAAATAATAAGCAGACAGCCTTGAGCACCTTTGAAAATAAAATGATATAAAAATTGCAACAACCACTAGGAGATGGCGCTGTTCTGTTTGTTGAAGGGCTGCCTGTGAACGCCATGACAGGCTGACGTCATTGCGGCGGTTTAGACCGAACAGCTCCGTGGTGCTGGACTCGCCTTCAGATAATTAAGATGCGTTTTTTGATCAGTTCACGAGATTAGAGGGACATGAAAATCGCCAATCAGCACGTTTTACTTTAAACAAGACTAAACTGGAAATCTATTTTTTTTTTTATCTGACGTTTCACTGTTGTTATTTATAACAATGGGCTCCGTTACAACAAAGGCGTCACTGCCAAGGTACGTGCTGCTCCTTGTTCTTTTTACCTTCATTCGAGACATTTCAACCTCCGTGACTCATTACTCTATACCTGAAGAGATGAAGGAGGGATCAGTGGTTGCAAACCTCGCCACAGACCTCGGCCTGGATGTTAAAACGCTGACAAAGAGAAAGATGCGCCTCGACATCATCGCTAACAAGAAATATCTGGATGTGAACAAAGAGACTGGGGAGCTGTACATTGTAGAGAAGATCGACAGCATAAATCTTCTTTATTTTAGATTTTAGCAACAAATACCTTTCAAACCAGCATCTAAGGAGCATAAGCCAGTGTATCTCTTGTGTCAGTTCCAAGACCTGTTTAATGGTGAGGTTTGTGTCAGGAAAGGCAAACGACCTAAAACATTTTTTGCCAAAAGTATAATGCTGGTTCATCTAATCAACACCATTCCAGATTGGTTGAGGCCCCGGTCATCAATGACTGCCACTAGTGCTATTGACATACAAGGTGCATAGGGTGTGAGGAGGGGAATTTGTCAGGAGACAGAGGGAGAAGAGGAAAGTCTAGGATGTAGGAGTGAAGGTGGCAAGTCTAAGTGTGGGGACATCGACAGGCAAAGGTAGAGAGCTGGCTGACACAATGTAGAGAAGGAAGGCAAATATTTTGTGTCCGAGACCAAGTGGAAGGGCAGTGAGGCTTGCAGCATTGGAGCAGGGTTTAAACAGTTTTACTATGATGTGGATAGAAAGACAAATGGACTAGGGGTGGCCCTGAAAGAAGAGTTGGCAAAACATGTAGTAGAAATGGAGAGCGTCAGATGGAGTGAAATGTGTAAAGGTAGACGTAGAAGGTCTGATGCTAAATATTGTCAGTGGTTGTGCTCCACAGGTTGGATGTGATGTAGAGGATAAAGAGGAATTTTGGAAGGATCTGGATGAAGTGACAGAGAGTATTCCCAGGGAGGAGGGAGTGGTGATCAGAGCAGACCAGAATGGACATGTTGGTGAAGGAAACCAAGGGGATGAGGAAGTGATGGGTAGGTTTGATGTCAAGGAAAGAAACCAGGTAGAACAGATGTTGGTGGATTTTGCCAAGAGAATGAAAATGGCTGTCAACATGTTTACAAAAAAGAGAGGGACATAGAGTGACCTTCAAAAGTGGAGGAAGGAGTATGCAGGTAGACTACAGTCTGTGCTGTTGAGAAAACCTGAGGGAGATTGGAGACTGTAAGGTTGTGGCAGGGGAGAGCGTGGCCAGACAGCATTGGATGGTTGTGTGTAGAATGACTGTTGTTGTGAAGAAGAGAACAAGAGTAAAACCAGAGAAGAACGACCAAATGGTGGAAGCTGAAGAAGGAATAATGTTGTGAGAAATTCAGAGAGGAGCTGTTAAAGGCTCTGGGTGGTAAGAAAGAGTTTCCAAAGGACTGGGCTACTACAGCAACAGTAATTAGAGAGACAGGTAGGAAGGTACTTGGTGTGTCATCTGGACAGAGAATGATAAGGAAACCTGGTGGTGGAATAGTGAAGTGCAGGAAACTGATCAAAGAAAGTCAAAGTCAACTTTATTGTCAGATCTGCAATATGTACTGTACAGGACATACACAGGACCGAAATTGCGTTTCTCTCAGTCCCTCGGTTAGCCACGAAGAAATACAGTGAGAGGACTGAAGAAAGGAGACATGAATATAAGAAGATGGGATGTAGACCAAAGAGAGAAGCAGCTAAGGCAAAACAGAGGGGGTACAATGAGTTGTATGGGAGACTTGACTAAAGAGGGCGAGAAGGACTTGTACTGATTGGTGAGACAGAGGGATCAGACTGAACCGGAGGTGCAGCAGGTTAGGCTTGTTAAAAATTGGGATGATAATGTTCTAACAAGTGAGGAGAGCATGATGGGAAGATGGAATGATTATTTTGAGGAGCTGATGAATAAAGAGAATTAAATAAAAAGATGATTAGAGGTCTTAAAAACTGTGGAACAGGAAGTGGGAATGATTAGTGAAGGTGAAGTCTAGAAAGCTCTGAAAAGAATGAAGAAGGGGAAGGCAGCAGGACCTGATGACATACCAGTTGAGGTTTGGAAATGTCTTGGAGAGGTGGCAGTGAGGTTTTTGACTCAAATATTTGATGGCATGTATGAGGGTGAGAAAATGCCTGAGGAATCAATCAATCAATCACCTTTATTTTACCAGGTAGAGTGTACCAGGAATGGAGAAGTGTGCTGGTACCCATTTAAGTTCAAGGGTGATGTACAGAGTTGTAGTAGCTACAGGGGAATTAAGTTGATGAGCCACACGATGAAGATCTGGGAGAGAGTTGTGGAAGCAAGACTTAGACGAGAGGTGACTATCTGTGAGCAGCAGTATGGTTTCATGCCAAGAAAGAGCACCACAGATGCCATCTTTGCTTTGAGGATGCTAATGGATAAGTACAGAGGGTCAGAAAAACTTTGTGACTTTGAGGAATTAGAAAAAAGCATATGACAGGGTGCCAAAAGAGGAGGGGTGGTATTGGCTGAGGAAGCCTGGAGTGGCAGTGAAGTATGTTAGACTGATACATGTTGTCATGGGAATTTACATAAATATTATGGATGTTTCACTAACTAGCTCTTAAGTTAATGTTTACGTGTGCGAGGTCAGAGTAGAGTCTTTTGTCTACTCAGAGAGGAGCTTCCAGGCACGGCGGAGCACCTGATAAATTCCAAAGCCTTTTCCTTGTTTGTAAGCTGGAAAGCCGAGGTCGTCTTGACCTCGCCTCTGTCGGATAAGCGTGTCTTAAAGCATTTTCTTCCTCACTGTCCAGCGCAGATTCTCACTGACGAGGCTATAAGCATGTAATTTTTACTTCCTCATGACCATCTACCCACAGTTTAAAACTTTTCTCATGTCCTCAGAGTAGCTTATTTGAGTAAACAGATGATGAAATGATAGTTATTTATCTAACACAGGACATGTATGAGGACAGCAGGACAGTGGTGAGATGTGCTGTAAGAGTGACAGATAGCTTCAAGGTGGAGGTGGGAGTGCATCAAGGATCGGCTCTGAGCCCCTTCCTGTTTGCTCTGTTGATGGACCAACTAACAGATGAGGTCAGGCAGGAATTCCTGTGGACTATGATGCTTGCAGATGACATTGTGATATGTGGTGAGAACAGGGAACAGGTAGAAGAGAACTTAGAGAGGTAGAGGTATGCACTTGAAAGAAGAGGAATGAAGTCAGCCGTAGTAAGACGGAGTACATGTGTGTGAATGAGAGGGAGGCTGGTGGATCAGTGAGGCTACAAGGAGCAGAGGTCACAAAGGTGCAGGTCAAAGTACCTCAAGTTCACTGTCCAGGAAAATGGGGTGTGGTAAAGTGGTGAAAAAGAGTGTCCAGGCAGGATGGAGTGGATGGAAAAAAAAATCAGGAATGATTTGAGACAAAAGGATGTAAGGTCAAAGGAAAAGTTTACAAGACAGGGGTGAGCCCAGCTTTGTTGTATGGTCTGGAGAGAGTGGCATTGGCAAAAAGACAGAAGAAAGAACTGGAAGTGGTGGAAATGAAGATGTTGAGGTTCTCCTTAGCTTCTATCTGGCTTCCTATAGATAACTTTATCAATTGACTTTTATGTATGTGAATGTTTATGTACAGTGCCCTGAGATGGCTTTTGTTATGACTTGTTGCTATAAACTTAATTTAACTGACTAACCATGATGGATAAGATTAGGTATGAGAGCACCAGGGATACAGCACAGGTTGAACATCTGGGGGATAAAGTTAAAGAGACCAGTTTGAGATGGTTTGGACATGTCCAGAAGTGGGACAGAGGGTATATTGGTAGTAGAATGTAAGAAAAGCAGCTGCCAGGAAAAAGACAAACAATAAGTCCAAGGAGGTGATATATGGATGCAGTTAGGGAGGACATGGATGTAGTTGGAGTGATAACAGAGGAGGCAGAGGACAGAGTGAGGTGGAGGAGGATGACTTGCAGTGGTGGAATAAGCTGAAAGAAGAAGAAGATAACAAATAGCCTTTGAAACAAATGTAGAAAAAAAACAAGGTCACTCCAAAATGATTAAACCTTTGACACATTTTTAAAATTTATTTTCCTGATTCACATTTATTTTAAGTCTTACTTAGCCTTTTTCAAATATACTTTACTTCCAGAATACTCATAAAGAGCTAACATGACCATGACACATTCACAACATTCTCTGCACATTTTAATGGCTGCCAACTTGTTGCCTACTCGTTTGTTGTTGTATGTTTAAGATAAGATAAGATAGAACTTTGTTGATCTCGTAGGAAATTGTTTTTAGGACTAATACTACATTTCTAAAATAAAGTATACATTGCAGAGGAAAATAAAGTCAGTAGTTGTACAATAAACTGTATAAAGTGATCATTCTTGAACAAGCTGGCAGGTATTTTACACAAATAAATTGCACATTTCTCAGATAAATCTTTGGAATGAGAAACCAATTTATCAGAGGTACTGTATTTGCATTGTTTATGAAGGCTGTCAAGAGGAAGTAATGTGCAGGCAGTGCATTTCAGATTACTTTTATTACATAGTGATATACACAAACTAAAACACACTCATTGGCATATAGCTCAAAAGTCTGCATGCAAACGTCTCAAACATTTTGCTTTTAGTGTTATTATTGTTAATGAAGTTTTTATCTAAAATCTATTTATACAGTATGTGCATATTTTCCACCCCCCTGCTATTTGTAAATATGATCATTTTATTTCTATAAAGTTTTGGAGCAAAAAGTCTCAAAGTTACAGTGGAAGCACAATTGGTGATTATTATAAACAAAACAAGCAAGCACATTACAACATTTAAATCTGCTGCCAATGATAAAATACAAGAAATACGTTTATTTATCATTGTTATTATTTGATGCGTATGATTACGTCACCAATATTTTATTGTTGTTCGTAATATACAGGGAATTGATTTATGGAACACTTTAGATAACAATATTAAATTTGCTAGATCGATGCTGTGTTTAAAAAGATGATCAAATCTAAGTTGTTATCAAAATATGAAAATCTTTAGTTAAATCCATTTGATTAGGAAACTGTCTAGTTGATTAACGAAGTTGTTTGTTTTCTTGGTTTGTCTTTTTTGGTTTGTTGTTGTTGTTTTGTTTGTTTTTGTTTGTTTGTTGTTGTTGTTTTGTTGTTGTTGTTATTGTTACTTGAGAAACATTGCTTGAATTGATTGTTTGAATTGAGTTTGATTTTGTTACTGTGAAAAAAGGGGCAGAAATTATAAGATTTCTTCTCTCTGCCACCTTTCATTTGATGTCTTTTACATTTTACACTGTATGTTTATCGTTTTCTTTTATGTTGATGTAGAATGAATAAATTTAATTTAAAAAAAAATATATATATATATATATAATTGCATTCTGTGTCACTTTCGATGATCTGTCAGCTTTATTTTAAATGGTGAAAGCTGAAGACTTTGTCTTTTTTTATTTTTATGTTTTGTTTGGGAGGAAAACACGTTCCCGGATGATGAGGTCATTGTTATCGCGATAGTTTGTTTGAGGAGGGGGTGGTCGTGTATTTTTAGTGGACCTCATCGGGGTGTTCTTCTCCACGGTCAGGCTCTGGTTTTCTACTTTCAACATAATCACGGTTCGTCCTCGTGTTTCGTCATTTAAACTGCTCCACGCGCTCCCACGATGACGCAACGTGTCGGAGGTTCGGGCTGCGTGGTCCTCGTTCTCTGTGTTTTAGCCACCACGATGAACCCCGTCTCTGCAGTCACGCATTATTCTGTACCGGAAGAGATGGAGGAGGGATCCGTGGTGGCGAACCTCGCAGCTGATTTAGGATTAGAAGTGAAGTCTCTGAGGGCGAGGAAGATGCGCCTGGACGTTGTAGCCAATAAGAAATACCTGGACATCAACAGAGACACCGGGGAGCTTTTTATTCAGGAGAGGGTGGATCGAGAGTTTTTGTGCCCATCAAAGATGCATTGCTTCCTGAAATTAGACGCGTCGATTGAAAACCCAGTCCGGATGTTTAACATAGAGGTAGAAATAACAGATATAAACGACAACTCTCCTCATTT
Organism: Garcialebias charrua; assembly: GCA_038048925.1. Taxonomy (NCBI): domain Eukaryota; kingdom Metazoa; phylum Chordata; class Actinopteri; order Cyprinodontiformes; family Rivulidae; genus Garcialebias; species Garcialebias charrua. The sequence continues at coordinate 3,817 of JBBPBX010013993.1, read as the reverse complement.
CCGGAGAGGAACGATGCATTTGGACATCTCTGAGTCAACCCCGGTCGGAGAGAGGTTCTCCCTGAATAATGCAGCAGACCCAGATGTTGGAGTTAATTCTGTGAAGAATTATCACCTGAGCGCGAGCGATCAGTTTTCTATTGAGATTCAAACAGGAAGAGATGGGACCAAGTTCGCAGACTTGGTTCTGAAAAAGCCTCTGGACAGGGAGCAGCAGGCTGTTCATGACCTCATCCTCACTGCTGTGGATGGAGGGGTGCCCACGCGCACAGGTACAGCCAGCATCATTGTGCGCGTGCTCGATGTAAACGACAACGCCCCTTCGTTTGACAAAGACAAGTACGTGGTGGATGTGATGGAGAACTCCCCCATAGGCAGTTTAGTGATCAAACTGAACGCCAGTGATTTAGATGAAGGGTCTAATTCTGATGTTGTTTATTCGTACAGTTTGTACACATCAGAGAGAACCCAGAGTGTGTTCACACTGAACCCAGAGAACGGTGAAGTCAGAGTGAAAGAAATGATCAATTATGAAGATTTTAAGCTGTATGAGATGGAGGTTATAGCCAGTGATAAGGGTCCAAGCTCTTTATCTGGACAGTGTAAAGTGACAATACAGGTGACGGACATGAACGATAATCATCCTGAACTTTCTATCAAATCATTTCAGAGTCCAGTGAAAGAAAATGTGGCCACAGACACAGTGATAGCTGTAGTTAGTGTGAGTGATAAAGACTCGGGTGATAATGGAGTGGTTGATCTTCATATTCCACACAACATGCCTTTCAAGCTGAGGGAGTCCTCTGATAATTATTATGAATTAGTGGTGTCAGAGCCATTAGACCGAGAGAAGGTCCCAGAATATGACGTCACTTTCACTGTGACAGACAGAGGTTCTCCTCCTTTATCTGATAATGAAACTATGACTTTAGAGCTGCTGGATGTTAATGACAACGTTCCACAGTTCCCCCAGTCTTTTTATACTATACGTGTGATGGAGAATAACGCCCCCGGGGCCCTGCTCAGCTCACTCACTGCGTTTGACCCTGACCTCCATGAAAACCAGTATCTAGTTTACTTCATCCTGGAGAAGGAGATCGCCAACACCTCCATGTCCATGCTCTTCTCCATCAATCCAGAGAACGGGAATCTTTACGCGCTGAAAACTTTTGACTATGAGATTGAGAAGGAGTTTCTGTTCCACATCGAGGCCAGAGACTCTGGTTCTCCTCCTCTCAGCAGTAATGTGACCGTCCACATCATCATTGTGGACCAAAATGACAACGCTCCAGTTATCGTCTCTCCATGGCGAGCGCACGGCTCCTTGGTGGAGGAAAAGATCCCCAGATCCACTGATAAAGGCTCCCTGGTGTCCAAGGTGATCGCCTTGGACACAGACTCTGTGCACAACTCTCGGATCACCTACCAGTTCCTCCAGTTGACTGACGCCTCCTTGTTCAGTCTGGACCAGTACAACGGAGAGATCCGGACCATGAGGATGTTCAGCTACAAAGACCCGCGCCACCACAGACTGGTTGTTGTTGCCAAGGACAACGGGGAGCCCGCTCTGTCTGCTACAGTCACCATCAAGCTGCAGACAGTGGAGACTGCTGTGAAGGCGTACTCTGACATGACTGAGATGTCTCTGGAATATGACATCTTTTCAGACATCAACCTGTATTTGGTCATCGGTCTGGGCTCGGTGTCGTTTCTCCTGCTCATCACCATCCTGGTCACCATCGTGCTGAAGTGCCAGAAAGCCAAGCCCAGCAAAGCTGCTCCTCCCAGCAGGAACAGTGTGATCAGTGAGAGGAACTCCACCATCGCAGACTCCACTCTGGTGTCCAACGATGCCTACTGGTACAGTCTGTTTCTAGCAGAGACCAGGAAAGGAAAGATGGTGGTCAGACAGCCTGTGCCAAAGGGCTCCAGGTACATCGTGTCCAGTATCCCCAGAGGGACAGGACTGTCAGAGACCAGCGACTCAGCTGCTTCTACTCTGCAGGTATGGAAAAAAAAATATAACTTCTAAAAGCTTGGGCATAATTAGATTCCTAAGTCAAGTCAAGAGTTAGCTCGGCATTTAAATTTTACTTAAAACATTTTATGAGTCCCCAAAGTGTAGGTCCTAAAGCAAGAAGCTCAATTAAAAATCAAGTTGTGCTGTGATGTCTGTTAGATTGAAAAAAACAACAACATACAATTGTTCCTTGCTGTTGCACGTTTCAGTTCTTACAGCTTCACCGTATCGTAGTTTTTTTTAAACCCGCTTTTTTATTTTGTGTGTAATCTACCTTCGTCACCATCTTCATCACCATCGCCAAAGTGTTTAAGATCCTGAAGCGTTTATAAAAGATTGGGGATTGTGTGTAGGAGTGTGGAAAGGGTAATTAAAGTCTTAGTTCATATTTAAATAATAAAACAAGTATATCACCTCTACTTTGCAGATTTTCAACTCTTGCGGGTGTCTGTGGAATGTACCCCTGCGATAGATGAGGGATCACTGTAATAACAAAACGTCACTTTGTCTTACTAACATTGAGGTTTAAATGTCTTATATACAGCACTTAAAAATAAATATTTCCATTCTGTTTGATCTTATAACAATTATCCTAATGAGTGGACTGCAGCTCTATGGGAAATGACTGCTAAAGCATTGCAATAATCTGTAAACAAAAACAAAACTCAGATTACAAAGTTCATTAAAGCTAGGTTTTTCTGAGCTTGTTGGAAAACTGAAACTCAAAATGCTTAAAAAATATTGGTTGTCTGTTTTTGTCAGTTTTAAGATGTTTGCTTCAAAATGCTGACAAGGGTTTTGCTACTTCCCACTTAAAAATAGTATTTTTTTATTTTCAATTTATTAATTATAACTTTTAGAATAAACACATCTTACTTTTGTGTGTTTGTTTGTGTGTGTGTGTTGGGTTGGGTTGCGGCCCGGGCTGGATAGAAGGGTTCTTGTTCACACATATGTTAGTTCTTTTTCTGCTTCTGCCCAACTGTTTAAATGAACAGGGCAATAATAGTTTATTCAACGATCTTGGGTTGACATGTTTATTCAGTAATTCAATCATATTTTTATATTATTACGTCATAAAAACAATACAACATAACGTATGCATGCAAAAACAAGTACTGTACATACAAATGCTTGTTGACCTGGTTTTAAAGTGCCCTGATGTTAACTGTCTGTTTGTCAAACTGACTGTCAGTGAGTGACTGACTGATTGACTGACTGTCTGACTGTCTGTTCGACTGTCTGTGTGACTGAGTGAGTGACAGAATGTCTCTGTCTGACTGACTGATTGACTGTCTGTCTGACAGTCTGACTGATTGACTGACTGTCTGTCTGCCTGACTGATTGATTGACTGACTGTCTGACTGACTGACTTAGTGATTGACCGTCAGACTGCCTGCCTGACTGACTGATTGACTAACTGACTGACTGTGATTGATTTACCGTCTGTCTAACTGTCTGTTTGTGTGAGTGATTGAGTGACTGTCTGTCTGACTGACTGACAGTGATTGATTGACCATCGGTCTAATTGACTGACTGTCTGACTGATTGATTTACCGTCTGTCTAACTGTCTGTTTGTGTGAGTGATTGAGTGACTGTCTCTGTCTGACTGACTGACAGTGATTGATTGACCATCGGTCTAATTGACTGACTGTCTGACTGATTGACTATCTGACTGACTGTGATTGATTGACCGTCTGCCTAACTGACTGACTGACTGTCTGACTGATTGACTATCTGGCTGACTGTGATTGATTGACCGTCTGCCTGACTGATTGATTGACCGTCTATCCAAC
>JBBPBX010013991.1:0-51570 GCA_038048925.1 Garcialebias charrua | reverse complement strand
GTGTGCATATGACTTCAAGTTCCGCCATACAGTCATGTGGTTCACCATCATCCTCGTTTGGCAAAAGAGTCGCAGGATTCAAGACATTACATCGTTGGATGGTGATGTTTGGCATATCCAACAGTGTGGTGTGATAACGTAACCAACGTGCGGTTGAAAGATGAGCAGTTTTTTGCTCATTAAGAATTTGAGTAACTGCGTGAGGGACAAGAAGAGTCAGATCAGAATACCCCACAATGTCTCTGCTCGCCAGTGCAGCTTTTTCGGCTGCGGCTACAGCGCGCAAGCAGAGAGGCAAACCAGCAGCGACTGGATCCAATTTGGCTGAAAAGTAGGCGACTGGTTTCAATCTGTCACCATGCTTTTGTAACAACACTGACGTCATGTGGCCCTTCCTCTCATCCACAGCCTGTGTGAACGGGCGTGTAGGATCTGGAATACCAAGAGTGGGAGCCTTTTGCAACTGTTGCTTGAGTGTTTCAAAGGCCTGCAGTGCCTCAGTTGTCCACGTGACATGTGAGCTCATTTGTAAGTGTTTGTCATGACATACCTTTCTTAAAGGAGCCTCAATCTCAGCGTAGTTTGGGATGAAATGCCTACAGTAACCGCAAAGACCTAGAAAAGACATGAGTTGTTTTTTTGTTACCGGTAATGGCAGTTTAACAATCGCCTCAACACGCGAGTCAGCAATTTTTCTTCCTTCTCTGGAGATCCTGTGTCCAAGAAAAGTGACAGTGGTTTGCACAAACTGCAATTTTGACAATGATGCTTTGTGACCTTGTTCTGCAAGAAATGTCAGTAGTCTGATCGTGTTCTCTTTACAAGACTGTTCAGATGGTGCAGCCAGAAGCAAGTCATCCACGTACTGTAACAAAGCACAATCATGAGGCAGAGAGAAACTCATCAAACTATCATTCAGTGCTTGATGAAAAATGGTTGGAGACTCACAGTACCCTTGTGGGAGACGTGTAAAAGTGTAAGCCTTGCCCAGGAATTGGAAAGCAAACCAGAACTGGCTGTTGGGGTGAACTGGAACGCTAAAAAACGCATTTGCTAAGTCTATCACACTGAAATATGTGGAGCCTGCAGGGATCTGAGAAAGGATGACATAAGGGTTAGGTACAATGGGTGCTCTTGCTTGGACAGAGGCATTAACTGCTCTTAAGTCTTGAACAAACCTCCATTCATCTGGAGGACTAGGTCTGATCTTTTTGACTGGAAAGATGGGAGTTCTTACTGGTGACTCAGGGCAGGGGATTATCACGCCTGCTTCCAGCAAAGAGCTGAAAACTGGAGTGATACCTTTTTCTGCTTCAGGCTTCAGTGGGTATTGGGCTATTTTAGGTCTATAAGAAGACTTTGGTGTTATTTCAATTGGTTTTTGGCCCTTAATTAACCCGAAATCAAATTTAGTTGTGGCCCAGAGATGGGCGGGGACGTCTGCCAATTCAGTGTCGTCCAGAGACATCATGGACGTAACTAGTCATGCATTGTTATCAATCACTTCTTTTGTTGGCCGTGCTGTCAGCATGAGGCAAAAATCTTGCCTAAACATGTTGAGAGACGGTGAGAAGGAACAATCATCACGTGGTTCCCAGTCATGTGTGGTGTGTGCTCTAAGTGCTAGAGGACCTAGAGATCGCCATTGGGAGTCAGGTGGCTTTGCTAGTGAAATGTGAGGAAATGAATCAGGTACTGTGAAGTAACTTGTCTGAGGTGTTGTTTTGTTGTTCAAATCTATCAGCACAAAACATGAGTCTTGTGTCCAACAGATGGATGTGGTGACAAGTTGTGTTGTCTGTGTTTGCAGAAATGAGTCCCCTAATGGGTCAGCTGGATCTGAAACGACATGAGCAGTGCAGTGTAGATGTGGTTCAGTCATAAAACAGACACTAGGTGGCAGCCTTTCTCTGGCCATTGAAAGCAGAGTATGTCTCTGATGTGGATCAATTAACAACCACTGAAAAATGAACAATAATTCAGGTGTGAGAGAGACCAGAGCATCAGACTCTAATTGTTTAGACACAGTCAAACCATCAGGTGCACAGTTTATTGCCAATCTAAATTTCAGAATCAAATCTCTTGCTAATAAATTTATTGGGCAAGAGTCAGAAAGCAAAAACTGATGTTCATGTGTTTCATGATCAAAAGGATCGATGATCTTGAGCGGAACTGTGACCGCTTCAGGAACTGTCCGGCCAGATGCACCTGTGGAATGGACAATTTTGTTAGAAAGTGGAGCATTTGGAAGACATTTACGCATGATCAATGACTGTGTTGCTCCTGAATCTACAAGAAATTGTAATGAAATGTTTTCAACCACTGCAGTCATCATTGGTAGTTTCAGATAAGCAGCTTGAGTGTATTTGAAGTAAGTAGGAATAACTTCTCCTGTGTATGTATGTGTGTGTATGTCATTTGTTTCAGAAACAGGTGTGTGTGTGCTGGCACTTGCGGTCTGGAGTCCCTGGCTCCCACCATCTTCGGCTAGTCAGGTTGAGTAACCCCTCTGGCTTTGTCCACCCCTGAGTCCAGCTTCGTTTCTGCCTTGGGGCGGGCCTTGATGTTGGTTTTGTCTGAAGTTGAAGTCTTGGTTGCAGTTGGGCCCTTGGTTTGGATAGGGCCTGAACTGACCTCTGCCTCGGTTGCCGTACCTGTTGCGAGCTTGGTTTCGGCCTCTTGGTCCTTGTCGGTGTGGACAGTTGCGGACCCAGTGATCCAGGCTTCCACAGTTGAAGCATGGCTGTGGTCTAGGTGGAGCAAAATCAGTTTTTTGAATTGCTGGAGGGTGATTCGCAGCTGTTGGAGGGTGATTTGCAGCTTGAGCCTGGTTCAGGGTCAGCTGAGTGGCTGCTTGAAGCAGAGTCAGTTGAGCGTCATCATGCAGTTTTTGTTTTTTCTTCTGAGTGGTGGTGACCTCTGTCACATGCAGGTCCCATGCGTGCTCAGCATGATTCAGGAGCTCAGTCAGGCGTGGTCTCTTCTTCCAGCCTATGTAGGTGGTCTTGATTGATTTCTTTATTGGTGAGAGAAAGCCGTTCAGGACCGCCTGGCAGAAGATGGCTTCAAATGGTGAGGGGGCTGTGTCGTGTCTCCAGTTCCCGTCAGGCTCACGGATGCCTGAGTGGGTTTTGAAGATGGGCAGGAGACGGTTCACGTAGTCTTGTGGAGCTTCATCAGGTTTCTGGGTTGTGCTCGCAATGTCTGCATAACAAGGAACAGCTGGGAACACCTTAACCAGGCTTTCCCCAATTTCTTTCACATTTTTCAAATACTCCTTGTTGCTTGTTGCGTTGATGTCTGGACTGACGAGTTGAAAACCGTCTTCCTTTTCAAAAAGTTCAGAGTCAATTTGGGAGACAAACCCAAGGCCATATATTGCTGATAAAATGACCTTTATCTCATGGAGAGTTGGTCTTATCACTCTGACTAACGTGAGCAAAGCCAGAGCTATCACTCCTCCACCTTGGGCTCTATCAGGCAGGTGCTGCTTGGCCATGTCAATCAGCACGGCGTGTGGCCAAGGTCTATAGACCAATTGTGATTGTTCAGCTCCACCCACCTCAATCATGGGTGCAGTGATGAAGGTGGTTTTGTCTTTCTTTTTGTCTGCAATTTCTTGTTGCGTTTTGTCAATTTCATCTTGAATGAGACTTGCTTGTTTCTTAACACTGGAAAACCCAGGAAATTCAGACTACTATTATAACTACTGTGAGTTTGTCAAATGACAATTTTAAAGTATTCACCTTCCATTAGGTGTTTGGGCCCCTGGGGCTGGAGGTCTTTGTTTGTGGGTTTGAATAGTAAACATTCCTTCCTTTCTTCTCCAGCATATCACCTCCAGTAGGGCAAAACAAAGGATCACTCCCCCACACTGAGAACCATACTCCCCCCACAAATACCCTCCACATTCCAAAAGCATTGCTTCTTCAGGTGAGAGTTGCTTTCTTACACCAGAGAGAGACTTGAGATATAGCTCTGTACTTTCAAAAATTTGCTGAAAGGAGCATATATATATATATATATATATATATATATATATATATATATATATATATATATATATATATATATATATATATATATATATCCCAAGGGTATGTGCTGAGCCCTCTTCTGTTCACTCTGCTCACATATGATTGCACAGCCACACATCCAGGCTGTCATATTGTTAATTTTGCAGATGATACAGCGGTGGTAAGATGCATCACAAACAATGATAAGTCCAGCTACAGACAGGAGGTGGAACATCTGGAGAGCTGGTGCAAAGAGAATAATCTTCACATGAATGTGAAGAAGACAAAGGAGATGATTGTGGACTTCAGAAGGAACAAACACACCCATGCCCCACTGAACATAGGTGGATCTGCGGTGGAGGTGGTCTCCAGCTACAAATACTTGGGTGTACACTTGAATGATAACCTCAGTTGGAGCAACAACACCACCAGCCTGATCAAGAAAGGTCATCAGAGACTCTACTTCCTCAGACGGCTGAGACGAGCTGGTCTGAGCAGCCTAGTTCTCACCTCCTTCTACAGGTGTGCAGTGGAGAGCATCCTGTGCTCCAGCATCAATGTGTGGCATTGAGGCTGCACAGTTGCAGAGAGGAAAGCTGTGCAGAGAGTGGTGAAGGCTGCACAGAAGTCTGTTGGAGTCAGTCTCCCCACCATCACAGACATTTACACCTCCAGATGCAGAAAAAGAGCCACCTGCATCATGAAAGACCTCACTCACCCAGCACACTCACTCTTTGCCCCACTCCCCTCAGGACGGAGGTTGAGGAGCATCAAATGTAGAACCACTAGACTGAGGAACAGCTTCTACCCTGAGGCTGTTAGACTCATGAATAAATAAATAATAAGAATAATCACTGCAAAATATCACATCATGCTGATGCTGATCTGTTTTCTTGTTGCTATGTTCATTTGTGACCATCTGCTCATACAGACTCATGTTCGTGCTGCTGTTTATAATGATGTTTTTCCACTACATTAGAGCTTAAGGTATTACTAGTTGATGTTTTTCTTAGTTAATTCTAGATGTTATTACTGTTTTTCTCTTGCATTTGTTGTTGGATGTAACTGGGACCCCGTGTACATAATCTCGTTTTCATCACATGTACCACATGCGGTGCAAATGACAATAAAGACTCTCTGACTCTGACTCTCTGATATACATACCAATGGACGTGATAATGCTAATTCAATCTCGCAAGTCGGGGACCACCTGTACAATCCCGCCACCTTCAGATAAAAGTGGCCAACACAGGTAGTTCTTGACTTGCGGCGGCTTCAACTTACGGCGTTTCAGCTATACGAACCGGCGTAGAAATGGAACTTGTTCGTAAGTTGGGGATCACCTGTACAATCCCCCTTCAGATAAAAGTGACCAATGCAATCCCGCCTTGACCGTGGAATAGGTGACAGGTGACAGGACTTGCAGTCTCCCCTAGCAACTTCATCTGCCATAGCAACTGATTCTGTAGTCTGTGATGTAAATGGCCTCATATACATACCAATGGACGTGATAATGCTCCTTCAAACTGTCATTTTACAGTCTCCCATGGGAGCTATAGGTAAAATATGTACAAGTACATATGTTTGGTAGTCCTAGTGTTAAGCTGATCTATTTCAGCTTGACGTCTGGTGTTCGGCCTGGCTGGAGCACCAGAATCTATTTCCTCATGTTCAGTGTCTGATGTTGAGATGTCAGTCAAATCAGAGGGTGAGGACAAAGAGGCAGATGTGTTGTCAGTACCTGATTCAGTTGTCGTTCCTGGTTTCTCCTTTTTCTTGGAGCCTTGGAAGTCATCGTCCATGTCCATGTCCAGAAACCAGTCTGAAAGTTGTCCAGTTCTCTGTGGCTCAGGGTATGGTGGTGGTTGGGGTGAACTCAGATGTGCCAGTGAAGGATACAGCGGCACGGTGAGAGGTGGGAGGCCAGAAGATCCAGTCGCAGGTGGAGCAGAGGGAGAGAAAGAAACATTGAGTGGGTTAGTTTGTGTTTCTGTCCCTTTCTTATTTTTCTTTCCTAAATGTTTTGTCTCTTTTGGAGCCTTCTGGTCTGCTTTCTTTATCTTCTGGGTCATCTGAAGACTTTTTGATATTACTCTTTGACTTTGTAATTTGGATTCATTTTTCCACAGCTTAAAAGCTTGCTCATGATTGGTCACTGTTAACAACTCACCTTGTGGAATCTTTTTCTTGCTGCAGATCTTACGTTTTTGTTCTAACAATTGTTCTTCTAATTTTTGTATTTCCTGTGGATCAAACGATCCATTTCTTGGAAAATTGAATTTACAATGCCACTGTGGCACAAAACTTAGACACAAATCACCGTGAAGTCTTCTCATACGGTCAATTTCAGGCCCGCATGGTATATAAGCTTCGCTTTTGCTGTTTTTTGTTCCCATTTTGTTTTTTTTTTGATTTAAATGTCTGTTTTATTTACTTTTTTACTATATCTATTTAATTCTATTTGTTATCTATATTTATTTAATATTTCAGTTAATTTTACCTGTTTTAAAACCAGGTTATTTGCCTATTTTATTTTTGAATGAATTTGTTTATTGTTTAAAACCAAGTTGTATACCTATTTATTTTTGAATGAATTTATTTATCTGTTTTATAACTAGCTTGTTCGCCTAATTATTTTATTTTATCTCAAAACGAGTGTAACTACACAGGTTTATCTATTTTTATTTGTTATTTTTTGCTTTTTATTTTTCCTTTTTATCGAGCGCCGAGCGCTCCCCAAATTTACTTCTGCTGTAGCACGATTTGCGGCAGTCTTTAAGGTATTCCTACCTCATAACAACCTACGTGCGGCACGATTGGCGGTAATTTATTAACGTATTTCTACATTTGAATTACCTACGTGCTTGGTTTTCGGACGGACCTTCCTGCGTTAAGAGTTTAACGCGCAAATTGTTCTTGCACTATCGAGTGCTCACAATTTTAACGTGTTCTTGCGTTCTTAAAAATAAACGCTCACAACGATTTACGTGCTCTCGCGCTCACAACGATTTACGTGCTCTTACGTTTAAAAATAAACGCTCACAACGATTTACGTGGTCTCGCGCTCACAACGATTTACGTGTTCTTACGTTTAGAAATAAACGCTCAAATTTCCTACGGTCCTTGAACGCGTCTCGTATCAGTTTTACTCCGGCTTAAATCTTTCAAACTTGAAAAGAGATTTTTACTTTACCTCCCAGCCTTCTCGTTGGTTCGTTGAATATTGTCGATGCTGGCTCTCCCGCTGTGAGGACCGAAACGTCCTCTCGTCTCTGAAGTCTACGCGAGGAAAGAGGAGCAGGTCTTACAGACCCACGGTCCCGGGTCCCGTCCGGTCGTCTCCAGCGGCGGTCCAGTCAAACGCAATATCCTGTTCGTGACGCCAGATTGTGAAATAAACTTCCTGGATAACGAGGCAAGGCTGTCCAAACGAAGTTCAAGTTTAAAAGATTTAATGAATCTTGCAAGATTGAGAACAGAAAATACACAGGCACTAAAGCTGTCTGGCTCTGCTCTGAGCTCAGGGAGTAACACAGCATGGATTAAAACCCTCGTATAGGAGGAGCTAATTTGGGGAGGGGTTGAGGGAGGAACAGGGTGGTACAATGGGAGGAACGAGGAGGTGCTTATCTATCACAAGGTGGAAACTTCTGATAACAAATGGAAAATGAGCATTCAGCACTTTCTTATAATGCAACAGTGTTTTTAGACTAACACGAGAAGGTCACAGTTTGATCAGCAGATAAAATGAGGAACATGACATTAAAATGAGGAACATGACATTAAAATAAGGAACAAAACGGTTGGTTTCGCACAGATGGTCACAAGATGCACAGAGTCAGCAGAGCACAGAGTCAGCAGATCACAGTTTCTTAAATGCAGAGTCATTTGGAGTGCATGATTCTTAACATGAGGTGAAAAGTTTAATACATGAGTTTAATTATGAGTTTAATACCTGAGAGTGTATGATTTTACTTTACAACCGCTCCAGCCTTGATCTTCTCTCGTAAATGAGCGACAGGACATGGTTTGAGCAACAGGAAGTGATGTATTACATTTCAGAATAAAATACTTTTTTAATTTATTTATTTATTGTATTGCGTTTGTAGGCGTAGTCATAAATGATAGTTTGACAGCATTTTTGTACAAATAAATCCGTATAGAGCTAGGATTAGTCCGCCCGTGGTAATTTTATTTTGTAAATACGGATGTTGTGCTCGTTCCTTTTCCTGTTGGTACGACGTAATCTTTGAAAGTCGACTCCGGCACAGCTCCGGCGTCCGGCAGAAATAGGATGGATTCTAATTGTGACGGACTGCCGTCCGCTCTCCGCTGCTCCCTGCCGCCGTGCGGAGCCAGTGTAAACTCTGTCATTGATTATAATGGGTGCGCATTTGCTACGGAGGTCGGACCGGAGCGGGGCGGAGCCGGAACGCATGTAGTGTAAATTTGGCGTGAGTCGTCTCTCTGCGTGCTCCTGCTTCTGCAAATCAGAGGCTGCAGTCTCATGAGAGGTGCTGCTTTTTTTCAGGGGCTCTCAGCACATGCCGCCCAAGAGAGCGTCACAGCCACCTGACGCCTCACATCCAACCTAGGTTACTGCACCGGGGGGACTAAAGGAGGGAGGTCAGCAAAAGCAATGGGTTAAGGGGAGTGTGAGTTGTGCGAGTGAGTGTATGCATGTGTGCGTTTGTAAGTAAGTTCATGACCACTGTTCCAGACAGGTCTATATATATTCTTGGGGAAGGGAATGGGTAGGGAAGAGCGGAGCATCTTGTTCACATAACATTCAGGAGAATTTGAGATAGTCAGCTTCCAAGGCTGACATGGGGGAGCCAGATTCAGTTAACAAAAGCTGTTTTGGGTCAGGCAGACTCCGTTGATTACTGTCTGCCTTACAGTTCCACTGGTACATCTCAATGGCAACTCTAAACTATGTGGTCAGTACCACCGAGCTTGTAACTTCTCCGAGGTCGATTCCTTTCTGCCAGTGAGATTCAGGAGCCGTGTTTAGCTTCCGATTCTCGGTTGAAATCACATCCAACTTATGGCTCAGCTCACATAGCATTTGAGTCTGAGTGTTCATAGTGCAGCACATTTCTTCACACAGAACAGGCAGCTTCACAATGGCCAGAACAGCTGCCAACGTTTTTTTTAATTTGTTGATATGCCTGGTAACCACCAACTTCAAAAAGCAGAAATCCTGTTATCATAAATCCAATTATGTACACATCTTTAGCATCCTTGACCAACATTGTGGACATACACACAACCTTCCACTGTCCCCAGGAATTCAGCTGCAAGTGTCCCGTCAGGGCAGGAGGGCTCTCCTTCACTCGGTCTTCTTCTTCTTCTTTTGGCTTCTCCCTTCGTCAGGGGTCACCACAGCAAACTAGTCGCACGAAGACTTGGCAATTGTTTTTATGCCGGATGCCCCTCCTGACACAACCACAGACCACCGAGCTACCACAACCCTCTGTGTGGAGCAGAGAGCTCCTATCTAGAGTTCCCAGGGGAGCAGATGGTGTGGGTTAAGGGCCTTGCTCAAGGGCCCAGAGTGTGACAGATGAGGGTGGAGACAGGTGTGACTGCTTCACTTATCCCACCCACATTTTTGATGTTGTCTGTACCAGGGCTTGAACCGGCGATCTTCCGATCACAAGCTCACCTTCTTAACCTCTGCACCACCACTCCCACTCCCGCTATGTCTTCTCATAGAGAAAATTTGATCAATTGCAATGAGAGACCAGCTGACCAGATCTATAACTTATAATTTGGAAGATATGCAAAGAGTGGCTCCAAAAGGTTCATAGGACAAAGAGCAGAAGCAGGGGAAGGAGCAAGAGGAAAAAGTGTCCACCTTTACTGAAAGCTTCTTCTCTTCTTCTTCTTTCGGCTTTTCCCTTTTCAGGGGTCGCCACAGCGAGTCATCCTCCTCCACCTCACTCTGTCCTCTGCATCCTCTGTCCTCACTCCAACTACCTTCATGTCCTCTAGGCAAACAATATTATAGCAGACAACACACATCCCCTAAGATCTTCATTTGAGCTGCTTCCTTCAGGACGAAGGTACGACCTTCCTTTATTCTCAAGAAACAGAACAAAATTTTCTTTCATACCACAAGCAATTAAATCTATAAATAATACTAAGATATCATGACTTACTGAGCACAAATGTCTTTGCTGTAATGATGGATGTTAATGTCATGTTTGTATAAGTATGTCCTTTATGTCAATGCCTGCTGACAATGTTGCAAACTAATTTCCCTACGGGGACAAATAAAACTATCTATCTATCTATCTATCTATCTATCTATCTATCTATCTATCTATCTATCTATCTATCTATCTATCTATCTATCTATCTATCTATCTATCTATCTATCTATCTATCTATCTATCTATCTATCTATCTATCTATCTATCTATCTATCTATCTATCTATCTATCTATCTATCTATCTATCTATCTATCTATCTATCTATCTATCTATCTATCTATCTATCTATCTATCTATCTATCTATCTATCTATTCTATCTATCTATCTATCTATCTATCTATCTATCTATCTATCTCTATCTATCTATCTCTCTATCTCTCTGCATCCATATATCTCCTCTTTGGCCTTCCTCTGTGTCTTTTTCCTGTCAGCTGCATTTGATTTGATTTGATGTTTATTCATTCATTTTAAAAGAACAATACAAGACAGTTTCATCAGATACAAGAATACAAGTAGGATAAAATGAAGGGAGCAGAAAGAAGATGAAATCTTATTATATCTGCCCCTTATTTCACAGTTTGTTCAACCAATGATAACCTTCAAACTACATCACAAAATGAATAATTCTACTTAATTTTTCTAACTGTAATACACAAACTACATCATTCTAACTGTAATACACAAACTACATCAGAAAATGAATAATTCTACTTAATTTTTCTAACTGTAATACACAAACTACATCACAAAATGAATAATTCTACTTAATTTTTCTAACTGTAATACACAAACTACATCACAAAATGAATAACTCTACTTAATTTTTCTAACTGTAATACACAAACACACTAAGCTACATCATCAGTCAACATAAGTATGTAAAATGACGTAAATGAATCTTACGACAAGTTTATGAATATACTAGAAGCCTTGTACAATAAAAAATGTGTGAAAATAAATAACAAACAAAATAAAGATACAGTAGATTCACCATGGATGACAAAAGGACTGAGAAACGCATGTAAAAAAAAGAATAATCTGTATTCATGTTTTATAAAATCCAGAACAGTTGATACTGAAAAAAATATATAAAAACTATAAAAACAAATTAGTAGGGATTATAAGAAAACAAAAAAAGGAATATTATAGTAAACATGCTCTCCTGTACTTTTTACTGTTGTTCGTGTTCTGCCTTTTTTTCATTGACGATGCATCCTCGCTCCTGGTCTATGATCGCTCAACTCTTCTAAGTCTCCAAGACTCGCTGATCAACACACCGGCTACTGGCAAATATGGACATTTCAAGCCTCCTCCACCTCCACCTTTCTTGGCGTCTGTACCAGCGTACCTACTACGCAACACGACCACGCTGCCACGCAACAAGCGGCGCAGAAGACGCGGAACGAGGGCAGGCATTCTGGTGAGGTTTAAAAAGTATCTCTCGTCTCACAACACGCCGACGGCTGACTTACCTCCCGAATTCAGCGTCTTTGATGTCCGTCGCTCCTTTGCCCGCCGCAACAGATGCCTTGTTGCTATCAATCATGACGCCAGCGATCAGTATCCATCTTGTCCCCCCGTGAGGGCTGTGGAGCGAGGCTGCGTTAAACAGAACCTCCGCCCGCTCGCTCGAGCTGAGAGTGACGTAACTGGCTGTGTTCCTGTACGGTCAGCACTGTTTAACGCCAGATCGATCACAAATAAAACTTTTATATTAAGTGATTTGATCTCCACTCATCGTCTGGATCTGTTTTTGATCACGGAAACCTGGCAGAAATCTGGAGACAACAGCTGCTTCTCTGAACTCCTCCCACCTGGCTTCTCTTATCTGAGCGCCCCGCGTGGATCTGGAAGAGGGGGGGGCCTGGCTGCAGTTTTCAATGAGGCGTTCAAGTACCGTTTGTTGCCTCAGAAAAATTACTCCAGTTTTGAAAGCATGATTTTTGTGCTGGAATCTGCAAAACCTATTCTGTGTGGCCTCTTTTATCGGTCTCCTCAATACAACAAAAACTTTCTCAGTGAGCACTCTGATGCATGCTCAATAATCCAGGTAGAAAAATCTAAAAAAGCTAAGTCTGGTCCTCTGGACATTCAAAAAATAAAACAAAACAAAGCAAAAAAAAAATGTAGAAACGTTTCGTCTTTCGTCCGAAAGACTTCCTCAGTCTGAGTTGCTGTATTCAGCTCAGTCTTATAAATAGCACCCTCTCACAGTGTTGCACAACCAGTTGGCTGATGACAGCCTGAAACCAGTTGCTCACATGATCAAGGAGGGCCATCAGCCTAACAATGGATCATTAGCACCCTGATGGTTGTTTGCTATTCACAGAGGGCTGAGTGATACTAGCAATCACAGCATTGTAAGAGGGAGACAGCTGAACCCGGAGGCCTCCACCCCGGTTTAATGATGGACGGTTTCTTTTCACAAAGATGGCCTCCTTTACTCCTCTCTCAAACCATCGTTCCTCTCTATCAAGGATGTGAACATCTTCATCCTTGAAAGAGTGACCGCTGGCCTGGAGATGAGTGTAGACTGCAGAGTCCTGACCTGATGCTGTTGATCTTCTGTGCTGGGCCATCCTTTTGGCCAGTGGCTGTTTAGTTTCCCCAATGTAAGACTGATCACAGCCCTCCTGACACTGAACAGCATACACAATATTACTCTGTTTGTGCCGGGGGACTGGATCTTGACACCTGGGTTAAAATTAAATCTCAGGAAGTCCAACATTTCACTGATCACATCAACTCTGTGGATAAATATATCAAGTTCACACGAGAAGATGTAAAAATGGCAGGTTGGCTTTCTTGGACTGTGAGGTCTCAGTTTCTGATAGAGGAAATTTGCAAACTGAGGTGTACCGCAAACCCACCCACACAGACCAGTATTTACAGTTTGACTCCCATCACCCTCTGGAGCACAAGTTAGGAGTCATCAGGACTCTGTATCACAGAGCAGACAGCGTCCCCACCAACTCAGCAGCCAGACAGAAGGAGAAATCACACACAAAACAGGCTCTAGGGAAATGTGGATATCCTAACTGGGCCTTCCTGAAAGCAGAGAAGAAACCCAAACAGGACTCCAGCCAGCCATCAGGTGAAAAGAAGGAACCCAGACCCAGACCAGTGGTCATTCCGTATGTTGCGGGAGTTTCAGAGACATTGAGACGTTTATTCTCTAAACACAACGTCCCAGTGGCTTTTAAACCCCAAAATACATTACGGCAAAGACTGGTTCATCCCAAAGATCCAGTCCCCCGGCACAAACAGAGTAATATTGTGTATGCTGTTCAGTGTCAGGAGGGCTGTGATCAGTCTTACATTGGGGAAACTAAACAGCCACTGGCCAAAAGGATGGCCCAGCACAGAAGATCAACAGCATCAGGTCAGGACTCTGCAGTCTACACTCATCTCCAGGCCAGCGGTCACTCTTTCAAGGATGAAGATGTTCACATCCTTGATAGAGAGGAACGATGGTTTGAGAGAGGAGTAAAGGAGGCCATCTTTGTGAAAAGAAACCGTCCATCATTAAACCGGGGTGGAGGCCTCCGGGTTCAGCTGTCTCCCTCTTACAATGCTGTGATTGCTAGTATCACTCAGCCCTCTGTGAATAGCAAACAACCATCAGGGTGCTAATGATCCATTGTTAGGCTGATGGCCCTCCTTGATCATGTGAGCAACTGGTTTCAGGCTGTCATCAGCCAACTGGTTGTGCAACACTGTGAGAGGGTGCTATTTATAAGACTGAGCTGAATACAGCAACTCAGACTGAGGAAGTCTTTCGGACGAAAGACGAAACGTTTCTACATTTTTTTTGCTTTGTTTTGTTTTATTTTTTGAATGTCCAGAGGACCAGACTTAGCTTTTTTAGATTTCTCAGTGAGTTTTCAGAACTACTGGCTGACCTAATGCCAAAGTTTGACTCTTGGCTTTTCTGTGGGGACTTCAATGTGCACACCTGCTGCCCAAGTAATCAGCTTGGATGTGAGTTTCAGGACCTCCTGGACTCTTTCAACCTGTCACAGTCGGTCTCGGGGGCCACACACAGTCAGGGTCATACACTCGATTTAATTATCTCCCACGGCCTACAAATACCTGCTGTGGAGATCCTGGACACCTGTATTTCAGACCATTTTCCCATATTATTCGAATTTTTCACCTCTCCTGCACCGAAAGCTATTCTCCCAGCACGTTTCTGTCGCTCTATCACCCCATTAACTCCAAGTCAGTTCACTGATGCCTTTAAGAGCACTGAATTCTGCTCTGCTGTCAGCCTGGACCCATCTCTACATCCTGAGGACTTCATCAGCTCCTTCCATCACACCTGCACAACGATCTTGGACTCCATCGCTCCTCTCAAACAGGCATCTTCAAAGAACAAACCTTCACCATGGCTCAACGAAACGACGCGAGCTCTTCGACAACGTTGCAGAAAAGCAGAACGAATATGGAAGCGCGACCGGCTTCATGTATCTCAAGGAATACTGAGAGACTGTCTCTGTGAGTATCATAATGCTGTGAAACAGGCCAAGTCACAGTACCTCTCCAATTTAATCTCCACCAGCTCCAACCGGCCGAGGACGCTTTTCAACACACTCCAGTCTGTCATCAACCCATCTGTCAATGTTCTGAAAACTGCCACACAGTCTACCTGCGATGACTTTCAGAGCTATTTTGTCAACAAAATAGACTCTATCAGGCAGAACATTGTCAGTTCATCCAACACCATCCAGTCATGTACCTCTGCAATAACCACAGCTGTTTTTGACCAGTTCGACCTGGTTTCACTGCCTCACCTCACCAAGGTGGTTCAGCAGATGAAACCAACTAACTGTTCTCTGGACATCATTCCCTCTAAAATGTTCAAACAGTCCTTTGATGTAATTGGTCCTTGTGTTTTGTCATTCATTAACAGCTGTCTATCTTCAGGTTTTGTGCCATCTGCTTTCAAACATGCTGTGGTCAGGCCTCTTCTCAAAAAACCAGGCCTAGATCCTACATCCATCCATCCATCCATCCATCCATTTTCTTCCGCTTATCCGGGGTCGGGTCGCGGGGGTAGCAGCCTAAGTAGGGAGGCCCAGACTTCCCTCTCCCCAGCCACTTGGAGCAGCTCCTCTGGGGGAATCCCAAGGCGTTCCCAGGCCAGCCGAGAAACATAGTCCCTCCAGCGTATCCTGGGTCTTCCTCTGGGTCTCCTCCCGGTGGGACATGCCCGGAACACCTCACCAGGGAGGCGTCCAGGAGGCATCCTAACCAGATGCCCGAGCCACCTCAACTGGCTCCTCTCGAACCTCCTCCGCCAAGGTTGCCCTTTGTCACCGATTCTGTTTATAACTTTTATGGACAGAATTTCTAGGCGCAGCCAAGGTGTTGAGAGGATCCGTTTTGGTGGCCTTAGAATCGCTTCTCTGTTTTTTGCAGATGATGTGGTCCTATTGGCTTCATCAGCTCGTGATCTACAGCTTTCGCTGGAGCGGTTTGCAGCTGAATGTGATGCGGCCGGGATGAGGATCAGTTCCTCCAAATCCGAGGCCATGGTCTTGAGCCGGAAAAGGGTAGCGTGCCCTCTCCAGGTCGGGGAGGAGGTCCTTACCCAAGTGGAGGAGTTTAAGTATCTTGGGATCTTGTTCACGAATGAGGGAAAACTGGAGCGTGAGATCGATAGATACTACAGCTCTCTCTAATTTCAGACCAGTTTCACATCTGTCATTTCAATCAAAGGTCCTGGAAAAGATTGTTTTTACTCAACTTCAATCTTTTCTAGAACTCAACAACCTGTTTGAAAAATTTCAGTCAGGTTTTCGAGCTTGACATAGCACTGAATCAGCACTGCTCAAAGTACAGAATGACATTCTTCTGTCCCTGGATGCAAAAAACCCTGCACTGCTGGTGATGTTAGACCTCTCAGCAGCTTTTGACACCGTCGACCATCAGGTACTAATCAACCGCTTGTCTCAGCAGGTTGGCCTCCAGGGAGCTGTGCTTGAGTGGTTCAAATCTTACCTGTCTGGGAGAACTTTTTCTGTCATGATAGGCGACCTGTCCTCCTCTTCATCAACCCCTCTGACCTCTGGCGTACCACAGGGATCTATTCTAGGGCCAGTCCTCTTCTCTCTTTACATGCTGCCATTAGGATCAATCATTGCACGTCATAACCTGTCTTTTCACATGTATGCAGACGATTTACAAATCTATCTGCCAGTCACTCCCAACCCCTCACCCAGTTCAAACACTCTTGTCAACTGCTTAAATGACATTAAGCACTGGCTCTCTCAAAACTTCCTCCACCTAAACACAGATAAAACTGAATGCATTTTATTTGGTGCACCTGATGACACCAGCAACATCCTTCCCAGTCCCAGTGTTGGTTTTCCCCTCCCCCACTTCAACCCGGTGGTCAGAAATCTTGGAGTGCAGCTTGACTCCAACTTAAAGTTTGATAAACAGATCAGTTCTGTTGTCAAGACCAGCTTCTTTCAGCTCCGACTGCTCTCCAAAGTAAAGTCATTTCTCAGCCGTGGTGATCTGGAGAAGGCCATCCATGCCTTTGTGACCTCCAGACTTGATTATTGTAATGCTTTGTATGTTGGTATTAATCAATCCTCCATCTCCCGTTTACAGCTTGTACAGAACTCTGCCGCGCGCTTTTTGACCAACACACGAAAATATGAACACATCACTCCTGTCCTGTCCTCTCTACACTGGCTCCCGGTTCAGTTCAGGATACAGTTCAAGCTGCTCCTGTTTGTTTTCAAAGCTCTGAATGGACTTGCTCCTCTGTACATCTCAGAACTTTTGAAAGCCCATCAGCCCGGCAGAGATTTACGATCTGCCAGTCAACACCTGCTGGAGGTGCCTCGCTCAAGGTACAAACAATGGGGAGACCGGTCATTTTCTGTTGCCGGCCCAAAAGCCTGGAACAGCCTCCCTCTTGAGCTGCGTGCCACCTCTGATCTGACTCTGTACTGTTAGTTAGAAAATTAAAAAGAGTTAGTAATTTTGTACTGTTGGTTGAAGAATATTATTGTTTAACCTGACTGTTGGAAAAAGTTGGTTGAAGATTATTATTGTTTACATGGTTTGACTACTGTTGTTTAATCTGATTGTTGGAGATAAGGGGCAGATATAATAAGATTTATTCTTCTTTCTGCCACCTTTCATTTTTTTACATTTTGTACACTATCATTATGAGATTGCCTTGTATTGTTTCTTTTGTAAAAAAATGAACAAATTTAATAAACATAAACATAAACTCTGTTCAAAACCAGACTGAAGACCCACTTGTTCAAAAAAGCTTTCAGTGTGTAACTTTTATTACTTTTGGTATTTTAGTATGTAGCATTTTTTATTTCCATTGCCTTTTTATTTCCACTAGTTCAAATAAGCTTCCAGTGTGTAACTTTTATTACTTTTGGTATTTTAATATGTAACATTTTTTATTTACATTGCCTTTTTATTTCCTCTTGTTCAAAAAAAACTCTCAGTGTGTAACTTTTATTATTTGTGTTATTTTAGTGTTATTTTAGTATGTAGCATTTTTTATTTCCATTGCCTTCTTTTATTGCTGTTGTTTCTTATTCTATTTTCATTGATTTATTGTTCCAGTTTATTCATCTTTTTATCCTGTTAAGCACCTTGGTCAATGCAAGGCATTGTTGGAAGGTGCTATACAAATAAAGTTTATTATTATTATTATTATTATTATTAAACTGCTACACAAAAGTAGTGGTGATATAAGAACAACTTGGGAAATAATGAATAGTGTTTTAAATAAAAAATAAGGTTGGTACGAGTACTTCAAAATATTTTGTGGAAAATAATGTGGAAATCCGTGATGAGAAAGAAATATGTAATGGATTTAACAATTATTTTGCAAATGTGGGATCTACCCTTGCATCAAAAATACCAAAAACGGATATAAATGTGAGTCATTCAATTGATGGCTGTATGAACAGTATGTTTCTAAAAGGAACTGATAAAGAAGAAATCATGATGGTGGTTAACAAATTTCAAGATAAAAGATCAAAAGACTGTGAAAACATGGACATGATGGTTGTGAAGGAAATAATGAACTATGTCATTGAGCCATACATTTGTAATCTGTCATTTTCATCTGGAATCTTCCCAAACAGAATGAAAATAGCCAAGATAGTTCCTCTTTTTAAGAATGGCGAAAAATGTTTATATAACAATTATAGACCCATATCTTTGTTACCGTAGTTCTCCAAAATTTTAGAAAAATTATTTGTAACTAGATTTGATTTATTTCTGGATAAATATGATATCTTAAGTAAAAGTCAATACGGGTTTAGATCAAATAACTCAACTTCCATGGCTCTCATGGAATTGATGGAACATGTTACCACAGCTGTTGATAAAAAACAATATTGTCTAAGTGTGTTTGTACTACCCTCGCCACATGAGGCAAATGCCACTAGACAGTCAGTTAAACTCTTCCCTAATACCACGACTCTGAGGAAAGTTGTTTTCTTGTCCACAGGTTTATTGACATCAAGGAAGTGTGAAACCACAATGCTACATTTAGAGCAAGATGTATGCAGATGGCACTGGCTTGACTGAACACATGGATAACCCTTGAATTCTGACTCTCAACCCAACTTCCTGGTTGAAGTCACATGACACATAGCTTGGGCTGTATCTCTTAAAGGGACAGTCAACATATTCAAATACACTACTGCTAAACACTCAACAACACACTCCCCGCCTGGCGTGATCTCTCGCCACTTACTAGATTACAACAGTCCTTAGTCATTTGGAGGTAAGAGAATTACTATTTCTGTGACTGGCCTAAGGAAGACTGAAGAACCTCCTGTGTTGCAGATCTTCACCTCAACTTTTCTGACTTTGTCATCTTTGCTCGGGAAAGTCTGTGTCACAAGTCCAAGAGGCCATTCGTTTCTTGGCAGCTGAATGTTCTTGAGGAGTACAACACTTCCTGGTTTGATGTTTGGATGCGTCACCAGCCACTTTCTGCGTGGCTGCAGTGTTGGAAGAAACTGTTTTCTCCATCGATCCCAGAAGGTATTAGACAAATGTTGGACCTGGCGCCACTGATGCTTGTAAAGGTCTGAAGCTCCAAACTCTCTTGCAGGTGCTGGAACCGTGTTTACCTTCTGAGTGAGTAAAGCAGCAGGCGTCAAGATGAATGAATCATCAGGGTCAGTTGTCACAGGGACCAGAGGTCTAGCGTTGACGATCGCTGAAACCTCTGACATAAAAGCTGTCAGGACTTCGTGGGTAAGTTTGTCTTTCATCTGGATAGTGATTGGAGCTGCAAAACCAAGAGGATTGTAAAGACTGTTGATTGTAGATAAGACGCCACGTCGGGTGTATGGCTTTACCTCCTTTGAGACACTGAAGTGGAAACGGTCTGTCTGGAGGTTCCAACCGAGTCCAAGACTGCGTTGCATTAGAAGCTGATCGTCATCAAGGTCTAGCTTCTTCAAATCATTTGCCCGATCAGATGGTGAGAAAGCTTCCATGACCTCCTTGCTGTTTGCATCGATCTTGTGCAGTCTCAGATTTGACTTACTGAGTACGTCCTATGTTCTTTTGAGCAAGCTGATGGTGGCCTCAGTTGTAGGTAGAGACTTCAGCCCATCATCATTGATAGCCACTGCAGGAGATGGGCTATTGCCGAAGACGTGGACCTTCATACGATAATCGACAATATCTTTGGGAGGTCATTGTCTTCAAACCAAAGGAAACGTAAGAAGTTCCTATCCTTCTCTTTAACTAGAAAGCAATAAAACATCTGCTCGATGTCTGCTGTGAAGGCAATTAATTCTTCTCTGAAGTGGATCAGAACTCCGAGAAGTTTGTTATTCAAATCGGGTCCAGTTAGCAGCACATCATTGAGAGATATGCCAGTGAAATGGGCACTCGAATCAAAGACGACCTGAATTTGTTTTGGCTTTCTTGGGTGGTAAACACCAAATGTGGGTAAGTACCACCTTTCTTCTTCTTCACTGAGTGGAGGAGCTAACGCTGCATGGTTATTCTGGAACATTTTACCCATGAAGCTCAGGAAGTGTTCTCTCATTTCGGGCTTCTTGTCAAGGTTACGTCTAAGAGATGTGAGACGTTTCAACGCTTGAGACCTATTGTTGGGGAGCCGTGGACGGGGATGTTTAAAAGGCAATGGCGCTATCCAACTATTGTTTGAGTCTTTGCAAAGTCCTTCCTGCATTATCTTCATGAAGTACACATCCTGAATCGAAGGTGCTACTTGGTTGTCATCTTTGGTTCTCTGTTTGCGGACTTTGTGAACACGGAGCATGTCACGGCCCAGAAGTAGCATGATTGGGGCATTTGGATCAACCTCTGGGATCAGATGTGCTAGTGATTTCAGATGAGGATGGTAGAGTGCTACATCGGGAGTTGGAATCTCGTCTCTGTTGTTCGGGATATCATTACACTCTATAAGACTTGGTAATGGGAGGCGAACAACTCCATCCAGAGATTCTACTTCGTAGCCTGTAGCTCTTCTACCTGATACTTGTTTCACTCCAGCGCATGTTCTTAAAGTGTAAGGAGAACTTGAACTTGTGTCACTGAAAACTTCAAAGAACCTTGAAGTAACTAGTGATCGGTTGCTTTGCTCGTCTAAGATGGCATAAACTCTCTTAGCCTTGTCTCTAGACCCAGATGGATAAACCTTTACAAGACATATTTTAGAGCATGATCTCTCAGCAAGATCCCCTCCACAAACTTGTGTGCACTGAGTGTTGACCTGCGATTGAAAGGCGAGTTCATCCTCCCCGCCGTGCACCGATGGAGGCTCTACCTCTGCTGCCCAAGGTGCTGGCCCAGGGTGAAGCACTGTGGGATGCCTTTCGCTGTTGCATTCAGAGCACTGGATTATGGCTGTGCAGTTTTTTGCTACATGCAATGTGGAGGAACAACATTTAAAGCAAACGTGATTCTCCTTCAAGAAGCTCTTACGATCTTCAATGGACTTCTCCCTAAATGCTCGACATTTGCGTAGAGGATGTGGCTTTTTATGTAGAAGACACACTTTATTGCAATCATCAGATTTTGAAAAGGGCTCATTTGTTTTTGACATCATTTTGGCGATAACCTCAGTTTTGTGTGTAGAAACCTCTTTGTGTTTGTTTGACTTCCAAGTTGTCCTCTCAGCCTTTGGACCAATCTCCTCTTGAGTGTTGAGGTTGAAACTTGGGTCGTTCCGAACGCTTGCTTCTTGACTGATGTAGTAACCAAATGGTGGATGTGAAACATGATGTCTTTGCTTGTATGCTGAACCTACTGATGCCCATTTTTCCTGTAGGTTAAAGGGGAGCTTTCGCAGGATCGGATTGATACCTCTTGAAGTGTCAAGAAAGGTAAGGCCAGGTAAGTCTCCTTCATCTTTGGCTGCCAGGAGTTCGCTCAGTAGATCACTCAACTTTATTAACTTGAAATAGTCTTGATTTGTTATTTTAGGAAACATCTCAATACGTTTGAAGAGAGCATCTTCTATAATTTCAGCAGAGCCATACGTTTGGTCAAGCCGGTTCCAAATCATGGTTAGTCCTGCATCTGGACGGTTTATGTGAATTGCTCTAATTTGCTCCACATGCTCAGCCGAATCTTTGCCTAGCCACTTAAGCAGAAGGTCCATCTCCTCGTTGGATGTCAGATGTAAACCGTGGATGGCAGACTGAAATGATCGTTTCCAAGCTCTATAGTTCTGAGGTTTATCATTAAACTTGAGTAAACCTGTAGATACAAGTTCTTGTCGAGCCAGATAACGTACAAAGTCATTCATGTTTGAATCATTGAATTTAGGATTTGAATATGATGAATGAGGGGGATGACCACTACTGTCCACTTGTGGCATGGAGGGTTGCATTGGAGTAAAATGGTCGTGCTCAAACCGGACTGTATTTTTCTCATGAGTGAGCTGCTGGTGAACATGAGGCTGCTGAGGAGTCTGGCAAAAGGACTGAGATGCAGAATTATCTTGATTTGGGATGAACGGCTTAGCATCTGGCTTAAGGTGCATGGATGAAGCATCAGTATCCAGCTGTGACTTATAAGGAAGAGAGACTTGTTGATGTTCTACATCCGACTGTTGACCTTGGTTGAAAACATAGTCTTTAGTTCGTTTAATGGCTTCTAAGGGAGGTATTTCCCTGTTAAGCTGATTAATGGATGGCGTTTTTCCCAAATCTGCAGCTGCTTCAAGTGCTTCAGCTTCAGCAACAGCTGCAGCTGTTTCCTTTTTGATACTGAGAATTTCCATTGATGCTTCCAATTTGGCCTTTTGAAGTTTTAAATTAGCCTCCTCTTCAGCAAAAGCGAGGTGTGCTTTTGCTGCTTCAGCTTTTGCTCTTGCTTTAGCAGCAGCGGACTCTGTAATCGATGTTCTTGATCGAACTGAAGAACATGAGGCTTGAGATCGTGTCTCCCATGTTGCTGCTTCCTCTGTCATCATTACTTGTTTTCTTATAATGATTTTAGAGAGGTGAATGTTCTAATGATTGTTCAGGCTGTGACGATATGTATTCAGATCTTCCAGCTTGCACTGTGATGTCTAGCTCGTTGAGAAGCCGTGGTTTCACTGTACTGCCCTCGCCACATGAGGCAAATGCAACTAGACAGTCAGTTAAACTCTTCCCTAATATCACGACTCTGAGGAAAGTTGTTTTCTTGTCCACAGGTTTATTGACATCAAGGAAGTGTGAAACCACGATGCTACATTTAGAGCAAAGATGTATGCAGATGGCACTGGCTTGACTGAACACATGGAAAACCCTTGAATTCTGACTCTCAACCCAACTTCCTGGTTGAAGTCACATGACACATAGCTTGGGCTGTATCTCTTAAAGGGACATTCAACATATTCAAATACACTACTGCTAAACACTCAACAACACAGTGTTTGTCGATCTAAAAAAGGCATTTGACACTATCGACCATTCAATTCTACTCGAAAAACTGGACAAATATGGTATTAGAGGAACAGCTCTGCATTGGATATGTAGTTATTTGCATAACAGAAAACAGTTTGTACATAACAATGTAAGATCTGGCCTCTGTGGTATTTCATGTGGCATGCCGCAGGGTTCTGTACTGGGACCGAAATTGTTTATTTTATATGTTAATGATTTGATGAATGTGTCAGTATCCTTAGATGCGTCCTTTTTGCTGACGATACTACCTTTTTTTGTTCTGGTGATGATTTGAAACATTTGATTGACTTGATGAATAATGAGTTTGTTAACATACAAACTTGGTTTAATTTAAATAAGTTATCGTTGAATATTGATAAAACCAATTATATGATTTTTAGCAAAAAAAAGATAACCACAGTTTTTCCTTTCAAAATTAACAGTGTTGAAATAGGTAGAGTCAGTGAAATGAAGTTTTTAGGTGTAATCATTGACGATAAATTATCATGGAAACAACACGTAAATTCTATTAAAACTAAATTATCCAAATCCACAGCAGTATTATATAAAGTAAATGATTTATTGAATGATAATGCCTTGTATTTGTTATACAACACAATTATAGTACCACATTTAATTTATTGTGTTGATGTCTGGGGAACAGCGTGCAAAACCTTGACAAAGCCTATTTTCATCCTTCAAAAAAGAGCTATAAGAATTATAACAAGAATGCATTATTATCATCCAACAAACAATCTATTCTATAAAATGAAACTATTAAAGTTTTACAATCTAGTAGAATATAATATTTACTTACTAATGCATAAAGCTCAAAACTACAAACTACCTCATAATATTCAAAAGCATTTTTTTAAAAGAGAAAGCTGTTACAATCTTAAAGGAACAGACATTTTTGTTAAGCCACAATTTAGAACCAGTTTAAAGGGTCGGTTTACTTTAATGCATGGAATAGATTTATGGAATGGTTTGGGACATGATGACAAAAAAATTGAATCAATACCTTTATTTAAAAAGTTGATTAAATATAAATTCTTAAATAGATATCTACAAATGCAAAATTGTTAATTTATTAAACATCGACAATTGTTATGGGTTATGAATTTTTGTTCATGAATGATTATTGTTTGATTTGAGTGTTAAATATAATTTTGTTTTTTAAGAATGGGCAGATACTATAATAATTTTATTCTTCATCTGCTTCCTTTCATTTTAAATTTGTTTTTTTGCTTTCTATACATGTTTTTGAATTTTTTGATTTGTGTTTTAAATTTGAAATGAATAAATTACCTACAATACAATACAATACATAAGTGTAATACACAAACACACTAAGTTACATCATATACAGTTTTTGAGCAAGTCCTCTTTGACCTTTTTCTTAAATGTATACATTGATTTTGCATTTTAACATCACTCTCCAGAGCATTCCATAATCAAACTCCCTGAATTGAGGTAGACCGTCCCTTTAAGCTGGTTCTGAATTGTGGTTTGATGAATATCTCTGTCCCTTTGAGATTGTAATAACTTTGTCTTATAAAATTTCTTTGGATATTTAAAGGTAATGTGTTATTATGAGCCCTATACATAACTGATAAAATACTATATTCTACCAATTCCTGGAATTTCAATTAATTTAGCTGAAGAAACAAGGTGTTTGATGGGTGACTGAAATGATTTCTGGTGATTACTCTTACAGCTCTCTTTTGTAAAAAAAGAACAGGCTTTGTAATTGTTTTGCACGCTTTTCCCCAAACCTCAATATAATAGATTAAACGTGGAACAATGATTGTGTTATACAACATATCCAGAGCTTTCCATCCATCCATCCATCCATCCATCTTCTTCCGCTTATCCGGGGTCGGGTCGCGGGGCTAGCAGCCTAAGTAGGGAGGCCCAGACTTCCCTCTCCCCAGCCACTTGGAGCAGCTCCTCCGGGGGAATCCCAAGGCGTTCCCAGGCCAGCCGAGAAACATAGTCCCTCCAGCGCGTCCTGGGTCTTCCTCTGGGTCTCCTCCCGGTGGGACATGCCCGGAACACCTCACCAGGGAGGCGTCCAGGAGGCATCCTAACCAGATGCCCGAGCCACCTCAACTGGCTCCTCTCGATATGGAGAAGCAGCGGCTCGATATGGAGAAGCAGCGATATGGAGAAGCAGCGGCTCTACTCCAGAGCTTTATCAATTAAAAAATCCCTGACTTTATACAGTACTGTAATTGATCTAGCTATTTTTGTTTTAATGGAATTTACATGATGTTTCCATGTCAGTTTGTCATCAATGATAACACCCAGAGACTTCACTTCACTCACTTTACAGATCACAACATCTTCTAATTTCAAATGGATCGTCAACAATTCTCTTTTTGTTACTGAATATCATGTAATTAGTTTTATCTAAATTCAAAGATAATTTGTTTAATTTAAACCAAGTTTGTATTTTTATAAATTCTGTTTTCATCATATCCAAAATCTGTTTTATGTCTTTACCCGAACAGAAAAATGTGGTGTCATCGGCAAAAAGAACACATTTAAGAAGTCCTGACACATTTACCAAGTCATTCACATATAAAATAAATAACTTTGGTCCAAGCACAGAGCCCTGAGGAACTCCACAAGTGATATCACGGAGGTCAGATCTAACATCATTTATTTGCACAAACTGTTTCCTATCTTTCAAATAGCTAGATACCCACTGTAATGCTGGTCCTCTAATACCATATTTATTTAGTTTTTCAAGGAGAATGGTGTGGTCAATGGTATCAAATGCTTTTTTTAGATCAACAAAAACACTAACACAGTACTGTTTATGATCGACAGCATTAGTTATTTGTTCCATTAAATCCATGAGAGCCATTGATGTAGAGTTTTTTCCTCTAAACCCATACTGACTGCTACTTAAAATATTTTGTTTATCAATAAATTGATCCAATCTGGTCACAAATAGTTTTTCTAGAATTTTTGAGAACTGTGGTAACAAGGATATTGGCCTATAATTATTGAATACACATTTATCACCATTTTTAAAAAGAGGAATTACCTTTGCTACTTTCATGTTATCTGGAAATATTCCTGTTGAAAAAGATAAATTGCATATATATGTAAACGGTTCAATAACATAACTCATTATTTCTTTTACGAACATCATATCCATGTCCACCCAGTCTTTTGATCTCTTGTCTGAGAGATTTTTTACCATTTTCATAATTTCCTCTTTGTTAGTTCCATTAAGAACTGTTGGTGCAGCTTTTAATTGAATGACACACATTATTATCTACTTTTGGTATTTTAGCTGCAAGGCTTGATCCAATACAGGTAGTCCCCGACTTACGAGCGCTCTTACTTACGAGGTCCCGGACTTACGAGTATGCATCTCATAAAAAAAAAAAAAAATAATAATAAAAATATATATATATTTTTTACTTTTTATTTATTTATTTTTTTATAAATGAATACATGTACAGTACTGTACAGTCACCAAGCACTTAGCCTATCCTAACACAGTTTTTAAAGATGAAGGAGTGAGTTGAATTGTCTCCCTTTCACATAAAGGGAGCTAGCTCCCTTTATGGGAATGGAGCCTGCAGGGAGGAGGGACACAATTCAACTGACTCCTTAACTGTGTTAGGATAGGCTAAGTGCTTGGTGACTGTACAGTACTGTACATTTATCTATTTATAAATAAAAAAAATAAAAAATACTGTATATACAGTACTGTATATTTTTAATAAATAGATAAATGTACAGTACTGTACAGTCACCAAGCACTTAGCCTATCCTAACACAGTTTTTAAAGATGAAGGAGTCAGTTGAATTGTCTCCCTCCTCCCTGCAGGCTCCATTCCCATAAAGGGAGCTAGCTCCCTTTATGTGAAAGGGAGACAATTCAACTTATTCCTTCATCTTTAAAAACTGTGTTAGGATAGGCTAAGTGCTTGGTGACTGTCCAGTACTGTACATGTATTCATTTATAAAAATAAAATAAAATAAATAAAAAATAAAAATAAATTATTATTATTTTTTTTTTTTATTATGTGATCCTACTTACGAATTTTTGACATACGAGCGCCCCCTAGGGACGGAACTCACTCGTAAGTCGGGGACTACCTGTATTTACAAAATATTGATTAAATTCATTTACGATATCATTCTCATCATGTATTTCTTTGTAATCTTTCACAAAATATTTTGCAATGTTCGTTTTCGCTTTATGACTTTTTAGAACATCATTTATAACTCGCCATGTTGTTTTAGTGTCACCATTACTCTCGTTTAATAAATCACTATAGTATTCTTTCTTGCATTTTCTTATAATCATTACCAAATTATTTTTTATATTTTTCATCAGCTTGTTGTGTTCTCGTTTTTAAGAAACATGAATACAAGTTTTAAAAAAAATTTACAAGCATTTCTCAACCATTTAGTCATCCAAGGTTGGTCGACAATATTTCTTTTTCTACGATTTCTTTGCACACAATTCTTTTCATATAGAGCTTCTAAAATATTCATAAATTCATCATATGATCTGTTAACATCATCAATATACACGTCCTTCCAGTTTTGCTTCTGTAAATCATCTTTTAATTGATCCATAGCTTTTTTTGATGTGTTTATTATTTTTTTCTTAATTGTAACTTCTTTTGTAATGTTTTGATCATTTCTGTAGATAGTGAAAACTGGTAAATGATCACTTAAATCAGTTGTTAAGATACCACCTGTCACATCCCCATTTGTTATATTTGTGAAAATGTTGTCAATTATCGTAGCACTATGAGTTGTAATTCTTGTTGGTTTTGATATTAACGGATAAAGATTTAAACTATACATTGAATTTAGAAATGTGCTGATGTTATTTGAATCTGTTTTATTTCCCAGGTCAATATTAAAGTCTCCACACAAGAAAACTTTTTTATTTAAACTCTTTTCCAATAGTTGTATGATTTTATCGGTGAATATTTCTATATTTGATCCTGGTGATCGATATACACAACTTATGGATATGTTTTTAGCATTTTTGTTTAATATTTCTATTGTTATTATTTCCATAAGATTGTCAACAATTATTGACATTTCATTAATTATTCTACACTTTATTTTATTTTTGACAAATAGAGCTACTCCACCACCTTTTTTATTGTTTCTGTTTAAATTTCTAACATCTATTTCTAACATTTCTAACATCCTTCTACCAATATACCCACTGTCCCTCCTCTGGACATGTCCAAACCATCTCAGTCTGGCCTCCCTAACTTTATCTCCCAGTTGTTCAACATGTGCTGTTCCTCTGATTATCTCATTCCTGATCTTATCCATCCTGGTCACTCCTAAGGAGAACCTCAGCATCTTCATTTCTGCCACTTCCAGTTCTTTCTCCTGTCTTTTTGTCAATGACACTAGCCGTGTTTCCATCAAGGATTCTTGATGCACATTTTGAAGTATTGCATCAGAAAAGCTGAATGGAAACGGCACGATTCGAATTACTTCCTCTAATTCGCAAAAAAGTTGATACGCTCGCTTGAGGTGGTTTTTGGGTTTTTCGAATCAGAGTCGATGCGCAAAACGAGAGATGGAAACAGATTTGCCGACTCAGTTCTGTCGTAGCGAACATTTACAACATGCAACTTCGCTAAAACTAGTTGGCATGACAGAATAAATACAACTTGCCCGATAGCAACACATACCTGAAATATTCTCTCCATTTTGCCGAGATGTGTGGTCGGGTCCCCCTCCCTGGGCTGCCACCTTACCGTGGTGGAGGGGTTTGAGTGTCCCAATGATCCTAGGAGCTATGCTGTCAGGGGCTTCATGCCCCTAGAAGGGTCACCCAAGGCAGACAGGTCCTAGGTGAGGGATCAGACAAAGTGCAGCCCAAAAACCCCTATGATGAGTACAATTAATGGACTAAGTTTTCCCTCGCCCGGACGCGGGTCACCGGGGCCCCACTCTGGAGCCAGGCCCGGAGGTGGGGCACGCTGGCGAGCGCCTGGTGGCCGGGCTTTTACCCATGGAGCCCGGCCGGGCACAGCCCGAAGAGGAGACGTGGGTCCCCCTTCCCATGGGCTCACCACCTGTGGGAGGGGCCAAAGGGGTCGGGTGCAATGTGAGATGGGTGGTGGCCGAGGGCGGGGACCCTGGCGGTCTGATCCTCGGCTACAGAAGCTGGCCATTGGGACATGGAATGTCACCTCTCTGGTGGGGAAGGAGCCTGAGCTAGTGTGTGAGGTTGAGAGGTTCCGACTAGAAATAGTCGGACTCACCTCAACGCATGGCTCTGGCTCTGGAACCAGTTTCCTTGAGAGGGGTTGGACACTCTTCCACTCTGGAGTTGCCCCTGGTGAGAGGCGCCGAGCAGGAGTGGGCATACTGGTTGCCCCCCATCTTGGTGCCTGTACGTTGGGGTTCACCCCGGTGAACGAGAGGGTAGCCTCCCTTCGCCTACGTGTGGGGGGACGGGCTCTGACTGTTGTTTGTGCCTATGCACCAAACGGCAGCTCAGACTACCCACCCTTTTTGGAGTCCTTGGAGGGGGTATTGGAGAGTGCGCCTCCTGGGGACTCCCTTGTTCTACTGGGGGACTTCAACGCTCACGTGGGCAATGACAGTGAGACCTGGAGGGGTGTGGTTGGGAGGAACGGCCCCCCTGATCTGAACCAGAGTGGTGTTCTGTTATTGGACTTCTGTGCTCGTCATGGATTGTCCATAACGAACACCATGTTTAAGCATAAGGGTGTCCATATGTGCTCTTGGCACCAGGACACCCTAGGTCGCAGTTCGATGATCGACTTTGTTGTCGTCTCATCTGATCTGCGGCCGCATGTCTTGGACACTCGGGTGAGGAGAGGGGCGGAGCTGTCAACTGACCACTACCTGGTGGTGAGTTGGCTCCGATGGTGGGGGAGGATGCCGGTCAGACCTGGCAGACCCAAACGTATTGTGAGGGTCTGCTGGGAACGTCTGGCAGAGTCTCCCGTAAGACGGAGCTTTAACTCCCACCTCCGGGAGAGCTTTGAACACGTTCCGAGGGAGGCGGGGGACATGGAGTCCGAGTGGGCCGTGTTCCGCGCCTCTATTGTCGAGGCAGCTTATCGGAGCTGTGGCCGCAAGGTTGTTGGTGCCTGTCGTGGTGGCAACCCTCGAACCCGGTGGTGGACACCGGCAGTGAGGGATGCTGTCAGGCTGAAGAAGGAGTCCTATTGGGCCTTTTTGGCTTGTGGGACCCCGGAAGCAGCTGATAGGTACCGGCAGTCCAAGCGGCATGCGGCTCGGGTGGTTGCTGAGGCAAAAACTCGGGCGTGGGAGGAGTTCGGAGAGGCCATGGAGAATGACTTCCGTACGGCTTCGAGGCGATTCTGGTCCACCATCCGGCGTCTCAGGGGGGGAAAGAGGTACGAGACCAACACCATTTATGGTGGAGGTGGCGTGCTGCTGACCTCAACTCGGGATGTTGTGAGTCGGTGGGCGGAATACTTCGAAGACCTCCTCAATCCTACTGGCACGTCTTCCACTGAGGAAGCAGAGCCTGGGGACTTTGGGTCGGGTTCTCCGATCTCTGGTGCTGAGGTCGCCGAGGTGGTTAAAAAGCTCTGCGGTGGCAAGGCTCCGGGGGTGGATGAGATTCGCCCGGAGTTCCTTAGGGCTCTGGATGTTGTAGGGTTGTGTTGGCTTACGCGACTCTGCAATATCGCGTGGACATCGGGGGCAGTTCCCTTGGATTGGCAGACTGGGGTGGTGGTTCCCCTATTCAAAAAGGGGGACCGTAGGGTGTGTTCCAACTATAGGGGGATCACACTCTTAAGCCTCCCTGGTAAGGTCTATTCAGGGGTTCTGGAGAGGAGGGTCCGTCGGATAGTCGAACCTCGGATTCAGGAGGAGCAGTGTGGTTTTCGTCCTGGTCGTGGAACACTGGACCAGCTCTACACCCTCAGCAGGGTCCTGGAGGGTGCGT
Source organism: Garcialebias charrua (assembly GCA_038048925.1). NCBI lineage: Eukaryota > Metazoa > Chordata > Actinopteri > Cyprinodontiformes > Rivulidae > Garcialebias > Garcialebias charrua. The sequence goes on along the minus strand of JBBPBX010013991.1, from coordinate 20,457 downwards.
GGGAGTTTGCCCAACCAGTTTACATGTGCTTTGTGGACTTGGAGAAGGCATTCGACCGCGTCCCTCGGGGGGTTCTGTGGGGGGTACTCCGGGAGTATGGGGTACCAGGCCCTTTGATAAGGGCTGTTAGGTCCCTGTACGACCGGTGTCAGAGCTTGGTCCGCATTGCCGGCAGTAAGTCAGGCTCGTTTCCGGTGAGAGTTGGACTCCGCCAAGGTTGCCCTTTGTCACCGATTCTGTTCATAACTTTTATGGACAGAATTTCTAGGCGCAGCCAAGGTGTTGAGAGGATCCGTTTTGGTGACCTTAGAATCGCTTCTCTGTTTTTTGCAGATGATGTGGTCCTACTGGCTTCATCAGTTCGTGATTTACAACTTTCACTGGAGCGGTTTGCAGCCGAGTGTGATGCGGCCGGGATGAGGATCAGTTCCTCCAAATCCGAGGCCATGGTCTTGAGCCGGAAAAGGGTAGCATGCCCTCTCCGGGTCGGGGAGGAGGTCCTGCCCCAAGTGGAGGAGTTTAAGTATCTCGGGATCTTGTTCACGAATGAGGGAAAACTGGAGCGTGAGATCGATAGGCGGATAGGTGCAGCGTCCGCAGTGAAGCGGGCGCTGTACCGGTCTGTCGTGGTGAAGAGAGAGCTGAGTCAAAAGGCAAAGCTCTCAATTTACCGATCGATCTACGTTCCCACCCTCATCTATGGTCATGAGCTTTGGGTTATGACCGAAAGAACAAGATCTCGGATACAAGCGGCTGAAATGAGTTTTCTCCGCAGGGTGGCTGGACTCTCCCTTAGAGATAGGGTGAGAAGCTCAGTCATCCGGGAGGGACTCGGAGTAGAGCCGCTGCTTCTCCACATCGAGAGGAGCCAGTTGAGGTGGCTCGGGCATCTGGTTAGGATGCCTCCTGGACGCCTCCCTGGTGAGGTGTTCCGGGCACGTCCCACCGGGAGGAGACCCAGAGGAAGACCCAGGACGCGCTGGAGGGACTATGTTTCTCGGCTGGCCTGGGAACGCCTTGGGATTCCCCCGGAGGAGCTGCTCCAAGTGGCTGGGGAGAGGGAAGTCTGGGCCTCCCTACTTAGGCTGCTACCCCCGCGACCCGACCCCGGATAAGCGGAAGAAGATGGATGGATGGATGGATGGTGTGGTCGGGTCCTGTTTTCAATCGCTACTTCCTGTTTACTTTAGACATGCGTAACGCTGACGTCTGACGTAATGACGCTGACATCTGACGTAAAGTCGCTTTGCATGGCCTGGTGGATGCACTTCATGCCAGTTGATGGAAACACTTCTGATTCGCATTAATTTTTATTTACATTTTTGCGAAATTTCAAAAATTCGCTCAAAATTCGAATTGAAAATAGATGGAAACACGGTTACTGTCTCCAGACCATACAACATACCTGGTCTCACCACTGTCTTCTAAACTTTTCCTTTGACCTTTGTTGACACCTTTTTGTCACAAATCACTCCTGAAACTTTTCTCCATCCGCTCCATCCTGCCTGGACTCTCTTTTTCACCTCTTTACCACATTCATTCCCCATTTTCCTGGACAGTGGACCCCAAGTACTTGAAGTCCTGCACCTTTGTGACCTCTTCTCCTTGTAGCCTCACTGTTCCACTGGCCTCCCTCTCATTCACACACATGTACTCTGTCTGACTACGTCTAACTTTCATTCCTCTTCTTTCAAGTGAATACCTCCAACTCTCCAAGTTCTCTTTTACCTGTTCCCTTTTCTCACCACATATCACAATGTCATCTGCAAACATCATGATTGATTTGTTCTGTCTCAAACTTGTCCTAAATGCTGATAAAACAAAAGGGATGTTTTTTTCAAATAGGAAGGCGGTTCCAGCAGATCCTCCTCTGATTTTATCTTCAAATGGTGTCCCTATTGAGTTTGTTGATTCCTATAAATATCTGGGTATCCTGATCGATTCACATCTCTCTTTTAAACTCCACGTGGAAAACCTAGTGAAGAAACTGAAAGTTAAACTGGGTTTCTTTTTCAGAAACAGATCATGTCTATCACTGAATGTCAGGAAACGCCTTGTGTCTGTGACTTTCCTTCCCTCCATTGATTACGGTGACATTCTCTACATGAATGCTCCTACAAGCACCCTGCGGATGTTGGATGTTGTCTATCATGGTGCACTAAGATTCATAACTGGTTGTGATTATCGTACCCACCACTGCACCCTGTATTCACTGGTTAACTGGACATCATTAACCTCACGCAGACTCTTCCACTGGTACATTTTCATCTTTAAATCACTTCTTGGTCTGCTGCCCTCATACATCTCCTCCTACATGTCTTTGCGTGAGTGCAGCTACAGTGTGCGCTCTCAGGACATGATTACCTGCAGTGTTCCGTCAGTGAGGACTGAACTTGGAAAAAGGGCCTTCTCCTACTCCGCTCCTGCTTCATGGAATATCTTACAAAAAGATCTGAAGCTCTCGACCTTGACTTCTCTAAATGGTTTTCAGAATCTGTTGGAATCCTGGCAAAAACCAATGCAGATTTGTTCCTGTCTTTGATTTTATACGTCTACCTTATAATGTTTTGCTAGTTTTTTGATACTTTGTTAAAAAAAAAAAAACTTTTTTTTTTTTTCTCTCTTTTGTTTTCTATTGTTTATTGTTTGTTTGTTTATTGTTTATTGTTTAAGGAAATTCTACCACTGCTGTTCATTGTTCTTTAGTTTTAGCAGGTCGCTTTCGTAAATGAGCCCATGAGGTTCAAAAGATTTACCTGACTAAATAAAGGTTGAATGAATCATAGTCCATGGGGATTCCTGCCTGACCTCATCTGTTAGTCGGTCCATCACCAGAGCAAACAAGAAGGGGCTCAGAGCCGATCCTTGATGCAATCCCACCTCCACCTTGAAGCTATCTGTCACTCCTACAGCACATCTCACCACTGTCCTGCTGTCTTCATACATGTCCTGTACCAGTCTAACATACTTTTCTGCCACTCCAGATTTCCTCATGCAATACCACACCTCCTCTCTTGGCACCCTGTCATATGCTTTTTCTAAATCCACAAACACACAATGGAGTTCTTTCTGACCCTCTCTGTACTTCTCTATCAACATCCTCAAAGCAAAGATGGCATCTGTGGTGCTCTTTCTTGGCATGAAACCATACTGCTGCTCACAGATAGTCACCTCTTGTCTAAGCCTTCCTTCCACAACTCTCTCCCAGATCTTCATCGTGTGGCTCATCAACTTAATTCCCCTGTAGTTGCTACAACTCTGTACATCACCCTTGTTCTTAAAAATGGGAACCAGCACACTTCTTCTCCATTCTTCAGGCATTTTCTCACCCTCAAATATTCCATTAAATATTTGAGTCAAAAACCTCACTGCCACCTCTCCAAGACATTTCCAAACCTCCACTGGTATGTCATCAGGTCCTACTGCCTTCCCCTTCTTCATTCTTTTCAAAGCTTTCCGGACTTCACCCTCACTAATCTTTCCCACTTCCTGGTCCACAGTTTCTATGACCTCCACTCTTCTTTCTCTTTCATTCTCTTCATTCATTAGCTCCTCAAAGTAATCCTTCCATCTTCCCATCACACTCTCCTCACTTGTTAGAACATTCCCATTCCCATCTTTAATAAGCCTAACCTGCTGCACATCCTTTCCAGCCTGATCCCTCTGTCTTGCCAAGTCCTTCTCGCCCTCTTTAGTGTCCAGTCTCCCATACAACTCATTGTACGCCCTCTGCTTTGCCTTAGCTACTTCCCTCTTTGCTCTATGTCCCATCTCCTTATATTCCTGTCTCCTCTCTTCAGTCCTCTCACTGTCATATTTCTTCTTGGCTAATCTCTTTCTTTGAATGGCGTCCTGCACTTCACTATTCCACCACCAGGTTTCCTTATCATCCATTCTCTGTCCAGATGACACACCAAGTACCTTCCTACCTGTCTCTCTAATTACTGTTGCTGTAGTAGCCCAGTCACTTGGAAGCTCTTTCTTACCACCCAGAGCCTTTAACAGCTCATCTCTGAATTTCTCACAACATTCTTCCTTCTTTAGCTTTCACCATTTGGTCTTCTTCTCTGATTTTACTCTTTTTCTCTTCCTCGCAACAACAGTCATTCTACACACAACCATCTGATGCTGTCTGGTCACGCTCTCTCCTGCCACAACCTTACAGTCTCCAATCTCCTTCAGGTTTCCTCTTCTACACATAATGTAGTCGACCTGTGTACTCCTTCCTCCACTCTTATACATAGTTCCCAGACATGCCCCCATATCGGCTTCCGCACCACATCTGAAGGCAGAGAAAGGCAAAATGGCGAACTAGCAGAGCAAATTATACGGACAAAAACACGAGCTACCACAGCTTCACCAAGGAACAGCAGCAAAATGGCAGTGGTCGAGTTAAATGAGTTTGAGAAAGAAATCATGGCAGACGAATCAGACAACTTGTCACAAAGTAGTTACTCCGATATCATTAATTATTTAATTATTACAAGGAGCGAGCGCACACCGGCTTCATAGCGCAGAACTTCACAGCTTTAAATCCAAAAAAGATGTGTAAACTGTCTCAATCAGATCTAACCAGCTAAAAAAAGGTTTAACTAAAATAACACACAGCCAGCACAAACAGTCCAGGCTGAGCACTGACCAGAACCAGCACTTTTGAGTCTTACCGTGTTGGAAGTTAGCATGTTGCTAAGCATCTGGAGCGAGGCTCGCAGGAGCTCAGGTCAGACGGCGTGGATCCGTCGCGTCGCCCGCACGACTTGGCTCCCGTCCTCCTTCTCCAACTGGGACGGTTTCCCCCGCCGGTCCTGGTGGACCGAGGCCATTGTCGCGTTAGCGAGATGCTAAGCTAACAGCATGCAAGACGGTTTGCTAAATAATGAAAAAAAAAAACCCAGCTCTAACACACAGACAGTTGTACTCTAACATTGTTCTGACATAGTTTCACAAAATGATTTATGTAGAATATTTTGTTTACCGGCCAAAAGTACGACGTCTTCCAGAGCAGATCCAAGCCAGACTCAGAGCGAGGAGGGGCTGCTGTCCAGTTTCTCCGATGAGATAAATCCTTCCCGTTTACTTTTTTTTTGATTAACTGAAACCTGCGCGTTGCCCAAACGTCTACCCGACTGGAACACCCACTGACACAACACGAAGTAACCATTGCAATTAATTAGAAATTAACACAAAAAAAAACGTGAAAAATGAACATCCATTAGACTGTGCTGTCCCCTGTTATGACTTTCAAAATGAGGGTCCACCCGGAAGTAAGACGGATGTGACGTCACATGGGAACTATGTATATGTCACTCTATGTTCCTCCCTCTTTTGGAAATAGGTGTTGACTATAGCCATTTCCATTCTCTTGGTGAAATCCACCACCATCTGTCCTTCCTGGTTTCTTTCCTTGACACCAAACCTACCCATCACTTCTTCATCCCCTCTGTTTCCTTCACCAACATGTCCATTCAGGTCTGCTCCAATCACCACTCTTTCCTCCCTGGGAATACTCTCTATCACTTCATCCAAATCTTTCCAAAATGTATCTTTCTCCTCCACATCACATCCAACCTGTGGAGCATAACCACTGACTATGTTTAGCATCAGACCTTCTACTTCTACTTTCAGACACATCACCCTATCTGACACTCTCTTCACCTCTACTACATTCTTTGCCAACTCCTCCTTCAGGACCACCCCTACTCCATTTCTCTTTCTATCTACACCACGGGCGGCCGTGGTGTAGTGGTAATGGCAGTCGTCTCCCGATCGGAAAGTTGGCGGTTCGACTCCCGGGACCCGCACCATGTGTCGTTGTGTCCTTGGGCAAGACACTTAACCCTGAGTTGCTCCCGGTAGGACTGGAAAGCACCTTGCATGGTAGTCTGCCGCCACCGGTTTATGAATGTGTGTAGCATTCAATATATGTGTAGCACTTTGAGATTTTCAGTAATGAAAAGTGCGTTATAAATTGAATTAATTATTATTATTATTATTATTATTAATTATTATTATTATTAATGGTAAAACAGTTTGAACCCTGCTCCAATACTGCGAGCCTTGATGCCCTTCCACTTGGTCTCTTGGACACATAAAACATCTACCTTCCTGCTCTGCATCATGTCAGCCAGCTCTCTACCTTTGTCTGTCATTGTCCCCACATTTAGAGTTGCAACCCTCAGTCCTACATTCTTCACTTTCCTCTTCTCCCTCTGTCTCATGACACGTTTCCCTCCTCGGGGTCTTTGTCCACCTTTACTGAAAACAAGAAAAAGAAATACAGTTTACCATTTAAATGAATCAAAATGATAGGCAAAAGCAACACATGACATACCAGCTAAAAGGAGAACGATATGAGCTATAAGCTAAAATAAGCAAAATGATAGTTGCAAGTAGCAAAATATTAGCTTAAAGTAACAAAAGTGCAAGCTAAATGTAAAATGTAAAAGCTTAAAGACCGTGTAAAGTGAATTTCAACATTTTCTTCAATAAACATTATAAATGTCATAATTGTAATCTTGTAAATGAGTAAAAAGTCTCAAAATTGTAGCTCAATTAATTTTGGAGTTATAGAGCAAACTGTGTATAAACATATTTCTGTTTCAGGATTTTTTAGGCGTGTTTTAAATGTGACCGCGTTTCGTCACGCGGTCCTCATTAGTATAGCCCCACCCCCTGCAGCTCCAGCCGTATAAATTTGCCTCGGTGGAGCCGTTCACTCGCGAATCGCAGATAGCATCAGATAGCAATAGCATAGATATTTTGTTCATTGTTAGCTAGCTAATCAATTATGCCTCGTTCGTGCATCTTCCCTGGATGTCGCAATGGTCAGGGCACCCGTACAAATCATAACATGTTTTTATACCGCGTGGTTTTATACCGAGTATCTGTAATGCCTGGATAGGTCAATGGATAAAGCGCTTGCCTTCCGTCCCAAACCCCACGGGTTCAAATCCCGCATGGTACAACTCTTTTTTTTTTTTTTTAATTCATTCCAGATTAAAAACACACAAGAAAACTATTTACAAAAACAGCGTAACTCTTGGAAAAAGTAGCTGCTGTTACAGACAGAACTCGGATAAAAACAGAGCAGGTTTACTGGATCTCTGCTGCCTGCCTCTCCACAGAGAGTCAGCTCAGGGCAGGGGCAGGACACGAGCGCAGCTGCGCTGAAACCACGCCCACGCACTGACACGCCCCCAGCGTTCCAGGGCAAGGCAAAATCATGTTTTTTCATGATTTTTGAGACTTAATTTTATAAGGTAAACAATGTTTTTAATCAGTCAGATTTAAATGGGTGATTAATAACACATATTTATGCCATGTGACAAACTAAAAACACACATTTAATTTCACTTTACACGGTCTTTAAGTCAAAGTCAAAGTCAACTTTATTGTCAGAACTGCAATATGTACAGGATTGAAATTGCGTTTCTCTCAGTCCCTCGGTGCAACAGTAACCATTTAAACACTAAAACACTAAAACATTTAATAAACATAAGCATAAAATAGTAAAAGTGTAACACTGTCCTGAGTTTTTGCATAGTAGTATAAAAGTATGAAAATTTACACCAACACTAAAACACTAAACATTTAATGAACATAAGCATAAAATGAAATAATAAAAGTGTAATACTGTCCTGAGTTTTTGCATAGTAGTATAAAAAGTATAAAAAGTATATCTATAAAATAAACTGAAGGTTCTAGCATTGACATTTGCAAAGAGTGGCAAAGCAGCATATGAGTTAATGTACACAGTATATGTATGAGGTAGTTGATGTTGGTATAGAGGCAAAGTGGCATATGCAGTAAGGCACATAAGGCACATTGGGCATCCTTAAATAAGGCTAGTCAGAGAATACTGTATATGTATCAGCAGTAGTGTAGATATAAAAGTAGTGTAAATGTAAACAGTAGTAATAAATGTAAACAGTAGTAATAAATGTAAACAGTATTAATAAATGTAAACAGTGAATGTAAACAGTAGTATGACTATAGGCAGTAATGTAATACAAACATTAGTGCAAATATGAGAAGTAGTGCAAACTGAATGAGCACATGACCGAGAGTTTAGTGAATAACCCGTTTGATGACACAGAGTCCAGTGTTAAAATCTTTGTGTTGTGTGGTAATGTGTGAGAAAGTTTTTTGTGTTAAGGCAGTTCAAATGGGAGGGGAGGCAGAGCAGGCAGAGTGTTTAGCATCCTGACTGCCTGATGAACAGAGCTGATGAGCAAATGGTTAGCAAGGCATCAAAAAAGCTTATTTAATTTAAAATTACATTTCATTAATTTTATTGTTATGATTTTAACATTTAACTTATCTTATGTTTTATATCAATTTCTATGTACACATGACAGAAAATAACATATGAATGCCTTAATGTTAACTGCATAATACTCCATGCTGTTTTCTTTGCAACCTGTATTACTTGTTAATTGAAGATAATCCAATCTTACATTTTTTTTAGATAAGTTGTTACATTTTAAACAAAACTGTCATTGAATTTATACAATTTGTTTTTGCTTAATATAAAATTACAACATTTCAGTCATGTCTGTTCATTAATGAGTAAATGTTTCAACTTTGGTCGAATAGTTAATTTAAGAGGTAACAAAAAAAAAAGAGATCTAATTGATTCCTCTGAATTGAAACTTCTGTGCCCAGTGGTGTGGGTTCACAAGACTGTTGAAGGTATTTACAATTACGGGTAGTTTATTTATTTTTTTATTTTATTTTTCGACAAATTTACTTAATCTCTTAATTCTTTCAGGTAAGGCGCTGTCTCTAGCTAAGAGGACGTCCCACAGTGGAAACCCCTGGGTATCTGTCCTAATTTCCTGGTTTCTTGTGCAGGTTAGTGGAGATGTATAAATTGATTTGAGACTTCATTTGTTATATTACATTATTGCAGACATGTTTATACAAAGTGATGTCTAAGTGAGGAACATGCGGATGGAGATTGTTGGGAAATTTCAGAACAGTCACTATTACAACCACTTTATTACAATAATTAATACTTGAAGTAATTGTTAATTAAAAAATATTCAATCTTTAATGTTAATTAATTTTCAATTAATAGTTAATTGGGAGGGGTTTGGTGAGGCCTTGGATAGAGACTCTCGGTCAGCTCCGCAGATATTCTGGCAACCCATCAGACAGTTGAGGAGGGGAAAGCAGAACTTTACTAACGCTGTGTTCAGTGAAAGTGGGGTGCTGTTGACCTGAACCAGGGAAGTCATCAGAAGGTGAAAGATATACTTCTCGGACCTTCTCAATCTCACTAGCACATCTTCCATGGCGGAAGCTGAGTCTGGGGACTTTGGGTTTGGTCTGTCCATAACCATGGCTGAGGTCGCCGAGGCAGGGCTCCGGGGGTGGATGAGATTCACCCTGATTTCCTTAAGGCTCTGGATTTTGTGGGGCTGTCTTGGTTGACACATCTTTGCAATGTTGCATGGACATCGGGGGCAATGCCACTGGATTGGCAGACTGGGGTGGTGGTTCCCCTCTTCAAAAACGAGGACCAGAAGGTGTGCTCCATTTATAAGGGCATTACTCTCCGTAACCTCTCTGGTAAGATATATTTAGTGGTACTGAAGGAGTGAGTCTGATTGTTGGTTGAACCTCAGTTCCAGAGGGAACATTGCGGGTTCCATCCTAACTGTGGAACACTGGATCAACTCTTTACTAGGGATGGGGCCGATCCAGTAGGGCTGGGCGATATATCGATATTTTTAAAATATCGATATTTTTTCTAAAGAGATATAAGACGAGACTATATCGTTTATATCGAGAATCCTCCGTCTGTCTGCTTTCTCCCACTCGCCCCCCTCCTTCTCCTTCACTGAACACAGCCCCTCCTTCCTGCCTGCAGGAGGGTGGAGCCGCGGAGACTTTCAGCACAACAAGAAGTAAACACGGCAGATATGAAGAGCCGCGACGCTAGCTGCTGAGGGGGAAAAACAATGTTTTTCCTGAGCTAGTTTGGATTTAAATGGTCAGATGAGGGCAGAAAAACTGTTTTTGTAGACTATGCTGAAAATAATCCCGACGAAAGGTCGGATCTACGAATCTTTTTCACAATTTAAACAGCGGAGTGGAGCATGGACCGTGAAACGACAGAACCGAGTGTTTTTACAGCCTCCTGCTTCATTAAACAAACCACGGGTCCAAGCTCATTTAGTCGTGCGCGCACTGCAGCGCTTTCATGAGAGGAGCAGAAGGAGGAGGTGGAGACATTAATAAATCAGCAGCTCATCACATCACCAAATACACGGTCCTCAGCGGCTAACAAGATGGCTAACGCTTTAGCCGTCTTCTTCCACAGCTGAGACTGACCGTGTCTTTGGCGCTATGATAAACTGCTGATTTAATAATGTCTCTGCCTCTCTTTTCACGTTTCTGAGTGGAGGCTGTCGTGTTTTTACACAAGGATTCAATGCGACACTTTGTAGAGCAACTTAGAGAACGTCTTTATTCTTCGTGAACCCGGAAACAACCCCCTGACCCTTTCACAATAAAACCGGATACAGTATATCAAATATATTGTACCACAGAGGCTCACATTTACTGCAGTTCACAAACACACTGACTAAAGTGAAAGCACCTTTCTATCTTATCAAGACACTCAAAGCTCTTTAAAACACAATCTGTGTCCTCATTTACCCATTCATACAGCATCTACTAGAACTGTACAAAGAATAATCAGTACTTTATCACATTCATACACTGATGGGACACACATCAGAGGCAATGACACAGCTGCCCTCAGCTGAAGAGGACTATTATTTAATAGGTGAAAATAAATGTCTAAAAAATAAAGTAATGTAGTAGTTCATTTTTTAGACATTTATTTTGTAGAGTTACAGCTGTTTGTTAATAAATGTTGCTGTGTGACAACTGGGACAAAGCTTTGACTCAGAAATATATTTTTGTTATTCTTTTATGGAAAGAAAATTATATCGAGATATATATCGTATATCGCGATATATCACAACAATATCGAGATATTAATTTTTGTCCATATCGCCCAGCCCTACGATCCAGTATCAGTATCATCCTCCGATACCAGTATAATTTATGTATCAAATTTTTTCGATCCAACCTGCAGAGATTTCCGATCCATGATGCATGTCTGTGTCTGCTGCAGTCTTTATATGTGATCCCCTGCTGGCTGCTCTGCAAGTTGGCTTCAAACTATGGAATGGATTTCCTGAATGGAGGCATGTTTCATGAAACCCAGAGTAATAAGACCCGCCTCTATTTTCCATTTCATAATTTGCAGCCAGCTAAAATGTGAGTAAATACTGAGGACTAAGCAACAGCTTTGTGGCTAATGGCTAACCAAGTTTTTATTGAAACATGTCCGCTGTGTGGAAGTATTTTACACTAAACACCGCAAGACAGCAACGTGCAATGTCTGCAGAGCCGCTGTATCGAGAGGAGAAAGTTCCGTCGCGACCTACAATGCATCAAACTTAATAAACCTTTGAAAAAGCACCACATAAAGAGAACAAGGATTGTTTAGCCAGGAATCGTGGTAAAGTTAGTTTTACATTGGACGTTCGATCTCCATGGCTTTAGTGGTGTGTTCCTATTGTTCAGTTCGAAGCAGGCAGTGTGATTTCGGTCAGCCACGCTCAGTCTGTCCATCTTGGAGGAGGAGCTGACTGAAATCAGACTGTCTGCTTCACAGCTTGATTGAATATTTGCAGCCAAGATATAGATTACATTTTCCCTCCAGGAGATATTCCTGATGTGTATGACAATAAAACTCTCTGACTCTGACTTTAAAGCTAGGAATAAAAACATGTTTTGTGTTAGCATGATTTAATTCTAGCTTTGAAACTTATCCAACATTAATAAAACTTGCCTCAAGTTGCCTTTTTGGACATGCTTGCATATATTTGTACAAATTGTACCGGTACTTGCTTGTAGGAGATTATTTCATGATGATATTGGAATAGTATCGGCATCGGTTGATATCCAGATTTAGATATCGGGATCGAATCGCAAGTTTAAAAAAAAAAGTGGATCGGTGCATCCCTACTCTTTCAAGGTCCTCGAGGGGTCATGAGAATTTGCCCATCCAGTCTACATGTGTTTGTGGACTTTTTTTTTTTCATTCAACCTTTATTAAGGCAGGTTAATCTCATTGAGCCTCGAGGACTCATTTGCAAGAGAGATTGGCTACAAACTAAAGAATAATGATGATAATAATAATAATAATACTTTATTTATAAGGCCCTTTAAAATAACCACAGTTGCAACAAAGTGCTGTACACATAAAATCAAAAAAAGTTAAACACATAAAAATAAAACAGTTGTTAAAACATTAAGATCAATAAAAACAGTGCTGAACAAATTTAGTCTGTGCTAAAAACCAGGGAGTAAAAATGTGTTTTTAGAAGAGTTTTAAAACTGGACAGTGAAGGAGCTCATCTGATGGAAGAGGGAGATCGTTCCACAGTTTTGGAGCAGCAACAGAAAAAGCTCTGTCCCCTCTGAGCCTTCGTTTGGATCTCGGCACCTCCAGGATCAGCTGATCAGCTGATCTGAGGCACCAAGCAGGAGAGTATGGGTGAAGCAGCTCAGAGAGGTAGGATGGGGCATGACCATTTAAACTTTTAAAAACAAATAAAAGTATCTTAAAATGAACTCTATGAATGATGACAACAGCAACAGTAGATTTTCATTGGACAATCAACAATAGACAATCATAAGAGAAATACAGATTTTTTTAACAAGTTAAAACAAAGATATCAAAGTAGCCAAACAGACAGATTATAAGGCAGATATAGAAAATCATAAACATGAACATGTCTGCATTGTTTTTTGCCAGGAGATTCTTAAAGCCATTTAGAGAGGTCAAGGCCGAGAGCCTCAGATCTTTTTGTAAGATATTCCAGGAAGCATCAGAGCAGAGTAGGAGAAGGCCCTTTTGTCTAGTTCAGTTCTCACTGACGGAACACTGCAGGTAATCATGTCCTGAGAGCGCACGCTGTAGCTGCACTCACGCAAAGACATGTAGGAGGAGATGTATGAAGGCAGCAGACCAATAAGTGATTTAAAGATGAAATTGTACCAGTGGAAGAGTCTGTGTGAAGTTAATGGTGACCAGTTAACCAATGAATACTGGGTGCAATGGTGGGTACGATAATCACAGCCAGTTATGAATCTTAGTGCACCATGATAGACAGCATCTGACATCTGCAGGGTGCTTGTAGGAGCGTTCATGTAGAGAATGTCACCGTAATCAATTGAGGGAAGGAAAGTCACAGATACAAGGCGTTTCTTAGCATTCAGTGTTAGACATGATCTGTTTCTGAAAAAGAATCCTAGTTTAACTTTCAGTTTCTTTACTAGGTTTTCCACATGGAGTTTAAAAGAGAGATGTGAATCGACCAGGATACCCAAATATTTATAGGAATCAACAAACTCAATAGGGACACCATTTGAGGATAACATCAGAGGAAGAACTGCTGGGACCGACTTCCTGTTTGAAAAAAGCATCCCTTTGGTTTTATCAACATTTAGTACAAGTTTGAGACAGAACAAATCTGACTGGATGATGTCAAAAGCAGATTGCAAAAGCTGTAAAGCCTTAGCAACTGTTTTAGCTTGACAGTAAACAACTGTCATCAGCATAGAAATGTAAGGATGCATCAGGGATGCTCTGACCTACATTGCCTATGTAGATTGTCCTACATGTCTACCTATGTAGATTGTCCTACATGTAGATTATCCTACATGTCTTTGCGTGAGTGCAGCTACAGTGTGCGCTCTCAGGACATGATCACCTGCAGTGTTCCCTCAGTGAGGACTGAACTTGGAAAAAGGGCCTTCTCCTACTCTGCTCCTGCTTCCTGGAATATCTTACAAAAAGATTTGAAGCTCTCGGCCCTGACCTCTCTAAATGGTTTTAAGAATCTTTTGGAATCCTGGCAAAAACCATTGCAGATATGTTCTTGTTTTTGATTTTGTACATCTACCTTGTGGTGTTTTGCTAGTTTTTGATACTTTGCATTTCACTTTCTATTTCTCTCTTATGTTTTTTTTTTCTGTTTGTTGTTTAAGGAAATTCTACCATTGCTGTTCATCATTCTTTAGTTTGTAGCAGGTCGCTTTTGTAAATGAGCCCTCGATGCTCAATGAGATTTACCTGACTAAATAAAGGTTGAATGAATGAATGAATTGTAAAGAGGGTTGGTCCTAAGACTGGACATGTGGGAGAGGAGCAGATGGACAACACATCACAACGTTTATTTTTGTTCTCTTGTTGTTGCCTGCATCTTTTGTTATAACACCTGCCATGTCTGACTGCGCTGTGGCTCTGCAGACGTTGCACGTTGCCAGTCAAAGCAGATGGCCGCTTGTCCTGAGCCTGGTTCTGCTGGAGGTTTTTTCCTTCTAAAAGGGAGTTTTTCCTTTCCACTGTTGCCACTGTGCTTGCTCAGGATGGGAGACTATAGCGAGGCCAAAATTTGACTTGTTTGCTGGATTCCTTAGATAGAAAACTTTACTGGTCCGAGTGTTTTGGCGGGAGGGGACGCTGGTGTGATGTCGTGATGTTTGCCGCTTCTCCGCGCTAAAAAGTTATTTTACTGTTGCTATTTTTGGACATTTTTTGGACATTTATATGGACTTATTTTGTTCAGTGGTTTTTAATCAAGGCCTTTACGGACAGCTTAGTTAGTACTTCCTAACCGGAATTTGGACTGTCAACCTCCCGTTAACTCCAGCACAAACTTGCTTGGAGAACTACGTAGCTGCAATTATTGTTTCGCTTACCTGCTGCCTCTGTCAACCTCCTGTGCCATCTGGACTGTTCTGGATTTCTCCTGTGCTCTTCTTCAAGTTATGCTCATTCAAGTTACATCTCACTGCTTCTTGTACCGTATATATTTTTTGGAGCCGTGGGTCTGCTGTTAGCGGCTAGCTTTGTGTTAGCTTCTCCCGGCTCGTCGATATTGACCTACTCCGCTTCACAGTTGTTTGGACTTAACAACTGCTCCATTCCTCCTTCTGTTTCCACCATCAAACAACTGGGTCTTCTGCGTAGACCTCGTTACATCCATAGAAGCTCTCGGAAAAAATCAGCTTATTCTCGGCAAGCTAGGTTGGACCCGATTCTTTCTCTTTGGTCCACGTGACGTGTCGCACCTCGATTATGTCATCAGAATGCTGCATCTGTAGTCCCTTGTAGTCCACAGTGCACGAAGTGGCAAGGGAAACGTGGAGTGGACTTCAGTCTGCTTAAACCGGTTCTAAAGGCCTCTACTCCAACTGGTATTAAAATAGAACTTTTCAATGTACAATCACTATCCAACAAATCATGTCTAATTCATGGTCACATTCTGGAGAAGAACTTGGACCTCATGTGTCTTACAGAAACTTGGCATCAACCAGATGTGTACAGTTCTCTGAATGAAGCTTGTCCCTCTGGATACAGTTATCTGCAGAGAGCCCGTTGCACTGGCCGCGGTGGTGGTCTGGCTGTAATCTACCGCAGTAATCTAAAATTGGCATATCTGGCTTCTCAGGATTTTTCTTCTTTTGAATGTTTGGCCTTCAACTTCAAAGCCCCACTCCTGATGAATGTTATATTGATTTATAGACCTCCCAAACCACATGTTTCATTTAACTCAGAGATGCATGGCCTCCTCACTTTTTTCTGCACCTCCCCTGTGAAAACTATTTTTCTTGGCGATTTAAATATCCACATGGACAATTCCTCTTCATCTCTGGCAATAGATTTTAAGTCTCTTTTGGACTCTCTCAATCTCACCCAACATGTTGACGCCCCTACGCACAACAAGGGGCATACTCTGGATTTGGTGATTACAGACACTGTACACATCAATAACTTATCTGTATATGACCTGGGTGTCTCGGACCACAGTGTCATCTCCCTGGAAGTGCCTTCAACTTCGCTTGCTTCAAACCCAAAACGACCTATCCAGTTCATTGACTTTAAAAATATTTCACCTGATGTTCTGTCCACTGATCTTCACGCCCTGTCCGTTGTCAATCATTCATGTGCAAATGACTCTGTGGATTACTACAACCAATCTCTCCAAGAGCTTCTGGGCCTACATGCTCCCTTGAAAAGAAGACTGTTGTATTTCTCCCGTTCAGCCCCTTGGTACACTGGTGAGCTGCGCAAGATGAAGGTAACTGGCTGTGCTATTGAGAGACGTGTAAAATCATCTGGAGGACCACCTACAGCAACACTTCCTGTATGAGAAGTTTCAGTCTGGATTCAGAGCGGCTTACAGTACTGAGACTGCGTTGCTGAGAGTTACCAATGATGTACTTATGGCTGCTGACACTGGTTCTCCCTCCATCCTTGTCCTCCTTGACCTCACTGCAGCCTTCAACACTGTGGACCATAGTATCCTCCTCCACCGTCTTCATGTGGAGGTCGGTCTCTGTGACACTGTCCTGGACTGGTTCAAATATTTCCTCTCCAATAGGTTGGAATGTGTTAGTCTTGACAATGCCACTTCCCAGACAGTCTGTGTCTCCTGTGGTGTCCCTCAAGGGTCAGTTCTGGGGCCCCTGCTGTTTTCCCTTTACATACTGCCTTTAGGTCAAATTATTAATCAGTTCAACATTTCTTTTCACTGTTATGCCAACAATACACAGCTTTACATCAGGACTGGAGCATCCTCATCTTCCCCATTGTCATCTCCATCTTCACTCACTGCCCTCTCTACCTGCCTGGAGGAAATAAGGGCATGGATGAATCAGAACTTTCTTCAATTAAACTGCTCCAAGACTGAGGCCATACTGATTGGCACCCCTCACCAGGTACAAACATCAACTATAACAACAATTTCCTTTTCTGGACAAGACATCCCCCTCTCCACCTCTGTTACAAATCTTGGAATAAAAATGGACTCTCATCTTACATTTGAAAATCACATTAAGCATCTGTTTAAAACCTGCTTCTTCCATCTTCGAAACATCTCCAGACTTCGTCCATCTCTAACTTTTTCTGATGCTGAGAAACTCGTCCATGCTTTTGTCTCCTCAAGGCTTGACTACAGGTAGTCCCCGACTTACGAGCGAGTTCCGTCCCTAGGGGGCGCTCGTATGTCAAAAATTCGTAAGTAGGATCACATAGTAAAAAAAAATATATATATATATATATATTTTTTTTTTACTTTTTTTTTTTATAAATGAATACATGTACAGTACTGGACAGTCACCAAGCACTTAGCCTATCCTAACACAGTTTTTAAAGATGAAGGAATGAGTTGAATTGTCTCCCTTTCCCTTTCCTTGGTGGAGCCTGCAGGGAGGAGGGAGACAATTCAACTGACTCCTTCATCTTTAAAAACTGTGTTAGGATAGGCTAAGTGCTTGGTGACTGTACAGTACTGTACATTTATTTATTAAAAATATACAGTACTGTATATACAGTATTTTTATTTTTTTATTGTTTTTTATTTATAAATAGATAAATGTACAGTACTGTACAGTCACCAAGCACTTAGCCTATCCTAACACAGTTAAGGAGTCAGTTGAATTGTCTCCCTCCTCCCTGCAGGCTCCATTCCCATAAAGGGAGCTAGCTCCCTTTATGTAAAAGGGAGACAATTCAACTCATTCCTTCATCTTTAAAAACGGTGTTAGGATAGGCTAAGTGCTTGGTGACTGTCCAGTACTGTGCATGTATTCATTTATTTAAAAAAAAAGTAAAAAAAAATATTAAAAAAAAAAATAATAATATTTTTTTTTATGAAATGCATACTCGTAAGTCCGGGACCTCGTAAGTAAGAGCGCTCGTAAGTCGGGGACTACCTGTACTACAACTCCCTGTTTATTGGAATCCCTGGCAAATACCTTCAGAAGCTTCAATATATTCAAAACAGTGCAGCAAGGATTTTATTGAGAGCTCGTAAATTTGAACATATTACACCCATTCTCCATAACCTCCATTGGCTTCCTGTCACCTACAGAATTCAGTACAAAACTGCTCTCATTACACACCAATGCTTACACGGAACTTCACCTGATTATCTAAAGGACATTCTTGCACCATATTCATCCACCCGGTCTCTACGATCACAGAACAGTAATCTCCTTCACATTCCTCGAACCAAATTAAGGACCATGGGAGACCGGGCATTCTGTGTGGCTGCCCCCGCCTATGGAACTCCCTCCCTGACTACCTGAGAGCTCCACAGTCACTGGTTGACTTTAAAAACACGGCTTAAAGACCTTTCTTTTTAAGCGAGCCTACTCTGCCTCCACATGATTTTATCTTTGATCTTAGTTGATATTATTATTGATTTTACTTGTTTTATCACTTGTTTTTATTTGATCTTTGATTTTTGTTGCACTTTGTAGCACTTTGAGATTTTTGTTAATGAAAAGTGCATTATAAATTAAATTCATTATTATTATTATTATTATTATTATTATTATTATTAAGACTGAGCCTTGTGGTACACCATTGTTGACTGTTAAATAACTGGAAGAAGTACCGTTGTGTTGAACACATTGCCTCAGATCGGAAAGATAGTTAGAAAACCAACCAATGGTGTGATCTGAGAAACCGATTTCTGAGAGCTTATGACACAAGATGTCATGATCCACTGTGTCAAAAGCTTTAGACAGATCTAAGAAAAGTGTAGCACAATAATCCTTAGCATCCAATGCTTCAACAACATCATTCAGAACCTTCAGTGAAGCAGTCATTGTGCTGTGTTGTTTCCTGAAACCAGATTGATGGATAGGTAAGATGTTAAATGAGTCCAGATAATTTTTGATTTGAGAGTTTATCAGTTTTTCTAGAACCTTGGCTAAAATGCAGAGTTTAGAGATCGGTCGATAGTTGTTCAGTGAGGTGGGGTCACCTCCCTTCAGCAAAGGAAGAACAAAGGCTGTTTTCCAAGCATCCGGAATGGAGTTTTGGCTTATGGACAGATTAAAGATGTGAGTCACAGGGACTGTGATGATATGAGCAGCCAGCCTTAAGAAATAAGGTGGAAGTTCATCTGGACCTGCAGATTTTTTAGGATCAAGATCTTTTAACAGTTTATTTACCTCACTGACTGAGAACGGAGAAAAAGAGAAGGTGTGATTAACAGATGGTTGGCTTGTAGGAGGGATTTGATTTGTAGAAGTTTGATTATTGATGAAGTGGCTGATTTTCCATTAGCAACTGTGTCAAATAATGAACTAGAAGCAACAAAATGTTTGTTGAAACAGTTTAGGATCTCATGCTTATTTGACATAGGAACAGAGTTAAAAAGAAGTTGTGATGGGAGGTCAGATGATTGTGGGATGCCTGAGAGAGATTTGATGGTTTTCTAGAATTTTTTAGGATAGTTTAGATTTTTAGAGGTCTGAGATAAAAAATAGTTATGTTTGACCGCTTTGATGGCAGTTGTGCAATTATTCCTCAGCTGCCGAAAATTCAACCAATCAGTGTCTGAGCCTGATTTTCTTGCTGCGGCCCAAAGATAGTATCTCCTGTGCAGGAGGTCAGCTAGTTCAGGAGTAAACCAGGGGCTGTCACGACCCTTTATCCTGAACTGGTGGAAAGGAGCCTGTTTGTTCACAAAGTAAATGAAACTATTATGAAAATAGTTCCAAGTTTGATTCAAGTTGTTCATGTTGGAATATTGGTAGCAACTGCTCTGTTTTTTGGCGTAAGCGGAGTTGTCTGTTACTGGAAGCTGAGGGAGGCTTCGGCAGCTATCAGCGCGCTGTCGACACTACCTGATCAGCAAAATTCTCTGAACCGGGCCGTGAGCTCCTCATCCCAGCTGTTGTATGAGCTCAATCGCTCGCTTGGAGCGGTGGTGGACCACCGCGGACCTGCAGGGCGCTTTGGGACTTGTTTACAGCCACCCCGGATCAATCAAGGGACAGATGGGGGTTCATAGAGCGGGACCACATATTATTTGGATTTTTTTGGCCATGAAACAGCACCACAGACTTGATGGCGGCAGTGGAAAAGAACACTGTGGTCTATTGGATAATAAACAAGACTATTATCTGGCTTCTGCACATGTCCTTGAAAAAGAAGGCTGTCAGAAGCCATTCTCCTGGGAGTGTGGAGCTGAAGAGACCTGCTGCCCTCCCCCCCCTCACCCCCCCAGAGATTTCTGTGCAGCCTCAGATAACGCCCAGCTGCACATCTGCTGAACTTGTGTTTGTCTGAAGTTACTCACAGACTCTATCTCCTTGCCTGCCGTCTCTCAATTTGTTATTGTAACTAAATGTGCTTTTTGATATGGTTTTTACTGGATCACGCGGTGTCTTGAAGACAAAACGTGATTCATCTTTTTTTAATATCAACGCTGTAAAACCCCGTGTCTTTGCCTGTTTTCCTGCCTTTGACCTTCATCTGGGGACAGATGAGAGCGGCCGCGCTATAAGCATATCATGTGTTGATAAACATGTCATGTGTTTTGTTGAGCAGCAGCTTTTTGCACTCAT
>JBBPBX010013990.1:25361-47236 GCA_038048925.1 Garcialebias charrua | reverse complement strand
AGACGGGGGCTGGCAGTTGCAGCCGCAGTGGTGTTCTGTGTTTATATGTTAATAAAAAGTTCTAAAAAATAAAATAAAAACAGGGAGCGCTGGTCCTGCAGCCCACACATCAGACCAGCACACCAGAAAATCTCCAGACCCTCCCACAGCCACGCTGAACCCGAGTTTAATTTGCTCGTGAATTCATTCATTTCTCATCATTTGAGTCATGGAGTCAACGGAGGAGGAAGCGATCACTTGACTTTTGGCAAAAAAAAACAAAAGAAAAGGCCAGATCAGGGATGAAGAAGACGAATTTAATACATTTGTGTCGCATACAAAACACTCCGGCGCCGGGCAGTTTATTGTGCGACAACGCGTTTGCGTACGCTTTCGTAAAATTTGAGCTTTGCGCGTACATGCCCTGCGGGGATACGCTTGTACCTCTGCGTAGTACTTGCGTAGAGCTGCGTATGGACGTACGCAGAGCTATACAGGAGCCTTTACTTCACCAGCATGTAAAATCTCCTTTCTGCTTATTTACAGAATCCAGGTTTTTATCAGAGCTAAAGCTAATGTTTCATATTTGGTTACCTTTTTAATTTCTTTCATTTGATGTGACAGACAAATAGCTTAAAGGTTCAGTATGCAGTTTCTGTAGAACTGCAGCAGTTAGAAATATTTTCAACAGGCAAAGCATTCTGATCCCTCCCCCTCAGAGCCATATGTGGCTCTGCCCCCTTGTGGTCTGTTGAATTTCAAATTCAAGCTCTGTTTTTATTGGCTGATTCAAATTCAAGCTCTGTTTTTATTGGCTGGTTACAAACTCTGTTTTTATTGGCTGGAAAATGGCGGGTCACCTTTTCTTTTTAGAAATGCTTATTTACCACCTGGAGAAGCAAGGGGACAATATTTTTTTTAATTTTTTTTCAGAGATTACCTGGCTAACATCAGTCTGTCAGGAGGTAGTGACAGAGTGAAGAAATATGTTCATAAAAAAAGCTACATACTGCAGCTTTAAGGTTATTGCATCTCAAGGTCTTGTATTTTTAACTTTCTGTATTTGATGGCACTTTCTATCCAACACGTATCTTTGCCTTCCACAAGGTTCCTGTAGAGCCCTAGAGGCAAGATAAGTTGTACACCCTGTCTTGACAGTAATTTGAGTTTAAGCGCGAGATTCATACCACATATCAGTCTGTCACACTCCCATCCTCACTGTCACTCGCAACGGCGCTATCTAATATAGCAGCAATGCCATAAATTTAATCTTTAAAAAGATTTTTGTTGTTGCATCCCTGACAGATTTGGAGAGGAGTCTGTGGCGGTGGAACTACTGTCACTAGGTTGCCAACACACACACACATACACAAATCTGCACACGTTAGCTATCTCACAGATAGTGTACACACTCCCAGACAGCTGACTGTCACTAGTCCACTATGTCAAATAAAAGATGTAGCCACCCCCTGGGCGTCAGATGGCATACTGATACAGACACATGGATACAGCCAGACATACACCAGCTCAGCTGTCCGTCATTTACTAACAGGGTGGGTGTTGTGTTGAAAGTGGGTCCCATATGGTTTTTCTACATACTGTATGAGTGCACTGGTGTTGGATTTTGTTTTCCCTGCTGAGAAGCTGTCATTAGTTCCATACGTGAGTCAAACTATGTGACCAAAAATTTAAAATGGACTCATTTAATATTTAGGTGTACAGTTCTGGTATAGGATGAGAGCACTGACCACAGGAAATGATAGGGGTGGGGGATGACAAAGCTTTAAAAAAAAGACAAATCTGAGTAAAGTTTAAAAAATGTATACCATAATCGAGACAGAAGTTTAGATTGGTGAAGGTGTGACAAGAATTATTAAAGATGTGTTTGGGGATGAAGTTATATGTGAATCTGGTTCATGTAAGAAAAAAAGGAAGGGAAAGAAACTAGGAAGAAACAAACAAAGAAACAAACAAACAAAAACAAAAAATCATGAAGTATGAAGTTAGTTGAACAGAACCTCCTGTGAGGATAGGTATGTGTATCACAGTGCAGGAAAACAAAAATCAAATGTTCATTTGAAATCAATTTTTATAGACATTCTCAGTGCATGGGGAGTTTTTTTTTTTCTTTCTGCCAGATGAATTATAGGAGAAATATGACACTGAATCAAACTGCAAACCAGCTGTTTGTTCCTTTAGGAAAATAAAAATAAAAAACTGATCACTGCAACCAGTTTGAATGCTAATAGCTACTTAATTTGACTTCCAGCAGTATTCATTCAGCGCTGCTGGTGGAGACGATGAACGAGAGGGTCCTGCACATTTAATCACAGGCAGTCTAGTTAAAACATCTACCTCAATCCACTGAGTTAATCCATCAGACCTGACGCTGGTTGATCAATGGATGCATTTGCTGAAATCATGGCATGAAATTGCCTTTTTTCATCAACACTTCTCCAGCGGGACCTTTTCTACCAGCTAGTTGTTTCATTGTAATTTGAACCCTAAACTCTCACTGCTGATGATTTCATTTGAATACAAGTAGTCCTCGACTTATGACTGTCTTGAGTTATGAAGTTTCGTGGTTACGACACGCATCTCCATAAAAAAATAAAATAAAACAATTTATTTTGAAATTTTTATTTTGAAAAGCCGAGTTACGCCGTTTCCGGTTTTACGTTCTAAACGTAGCGGCGGAGAAATACTGCCCTGTACTCTCTAAAAAAGCTAAGTTTTGTCCTCTGGACATTCAAAAAACAAAACAAAACTTGTTGGACCAAGCTGGACGAAAAGTAGCTGTTTTATGGACGGCGGTTTTACGACGTAAACGAATGGAGAATCCGGAGGAGGGAGAGAGGAACGGACAAAATGGCTTCACCAGCATTCCAGAGTAGGAAATTAACTCTTTTTTCCCTTCATTATGGCTCTCAAATGTATGTGTGTTTTGATAATTATGTAGGGTAGTGTGTTAGGATAGGCTAAGTGCTTGGTAAAATACTACTGTACGTATAAGGTGAAGTATTTACGTATGTTCCGACTTTCGTCGAAATTCGATTTACGATGCAGCGTAGGAACGGATCTCCGTCGTAAGTCGAGGACTACCTGTATTTATTTTTACTGTAAGTATTAATGTAGACAGTTGTCTTTAATTTAAAGTGCATAATCTTCAGTACAGGTGTCTGATTAACCCATCTCAGTTTTATAAATATGTAATACTTAACTTAAATCTAGTTGACTAGTTCTAGTCCAGTAACATTTTATAATAAGGTACACACAATTTGATTAACTACTAGGGAACGCCTCAGGAACGAATCAGGAACAAATCAGGAGCTAATGGGTAGTTAACCAGTACTTACTGGGGCACACACAGCCTGGTTACTTACCTTGTAAATGAAGAGGAACTAATCAATAACTAATAGGTAGTTACCAAGGAAACCAATGAATCAGGAACTAATGAGTAGTCAACCAGTATTTACTGGGTAATGCACAGCCAAGCCTTATTTCAAGACTACTGGTTAGTTACCACAGGAACAAATCAGCAGGTAATGGTCAGGTAGTGATTGCTATGATACTTCACTACATCGGTGAACAAAATAATTGCTAGGCCAGTGTTTTTCAACCACTGTGCCGTGGCACACTAGTGTGCCGCGAGTGATTGTCAGGTGTTGCGCGGAAATTATCCAATTTCACTATGGTCTAAAAATATTTTTTAAACAAATTAATTATCTAATAATATGCCATTTTCGAATGTCTGTGCTGTAGTAGTGTCTAGCGCCGTAATCATGTAATTTCCTTATCACTAGATAGATGACAGTATGGAACATAGCATTGCACATTAAAACAAGAAAAGCAGTGATGCATGAATGTGACATGTAGCAGTGACAGCATTGCATTCTAGCTAGCTGCTAGCAAGACTATGACAGTGATGGAAAAGTTTTTGAAAAGAAAAAATACTAACTCCGATCTGATCCCTGGACAAAATTCGGACCCAGATGTAGGCCTTAGTATAAGTGGATATCAGAAGAAGGCAGATACCGTGAGCTCGAGACAGTACAGTGAGTTAAATTTCGTTTGGATTTTACTTTTACGCAACGACACCGACTCCGTTGAGCTTGGTATGCGGTGAGAAGCTGTTTATTTCATTCCTATTCCAGACACTTTGATAAGAATGACTATATATTTAATATAGGCGGATACAGAGTATCTTTGTTTACAATTTTGGTTGGTGGTGTGCCTCGTGATTTTTTCAATGAAAACACTGTGCCTTGGCTCAAAAAAGGTTGAAAAACACTGTGCTAGGCAATGATTTGGTTCTCAGTAAGTGATGGTCAGACATAGATAAGATGACACCAGTACAAGATTATGAAATTACCGGTAATCGTTTTTTCATCAATAGGTTTTCAAAAGAGAAAATCCAATAAAATCAGTAATCACTGGGAAACAGGTTTTTAACAATTACGTGCTGTGACCTCACTGCTGAAGGGTTTATTCAGAACCCACATGGAGAATTTCTCCTTGTTTTCTGTGGTAACTAACCATTAGTCCCCTATAGGCTTGGCTGTGTGTTCCCCAGTAAGTACTGGTTAACTACCCATTAGCTCCTGGTTAATTCCTCTTTGGTTTCCGTGGTAACTACCCATTAGTTCTTGATTTGTTCCTCTTTATTTACAAGGTACCTAACCAGTAGTCCCCTAATAAGACTTAGCTGTGTGTTCCCCAGTAAGTTCTGGTTAACTACCCATTAGCTCCTGACTTGTTTCTGAGGCGTTCCCTAGCAGTTAATCAAATTTTGTGTACCTTATTGTAAAGTGTTACCTTAAGACCTTTAAACCCGTCCTTTAAAAAGTCATTTTTGAACCCGTCCAGAGGACTGGATTATTGAACATGCATCAGGGTATTAAGTCATTTACCTTTGTTATAGTTTGGATAGGGTTAGTTCAGCTTACATCAGCGAATCGTTTCATATGTTTACCTGGTAGACCACACGTCCTTTATTGTTAGTTTGTCTTGAGTGGTTGTTCAAAGCAATTCATTTCTCACTAAAACCAGCTAAACAGTTGTCCTGTTCAACAATAGCCTTACAAACAGCAGCTTCTCTTTCATCACATCCTGTAATCCTTTGTGTTTTAAAAAAAGTAGTCTATGAGCCCACCATCTGCTGTTTTCAGAATCTTATTTTAATGAGAAACAAATACATCTGTGCTGAAGTCCTACTTGTTAATTCTTTTAAAGATTTGACAAACATTTAAGTCTTGCAAGATACACCTGTTGTTGTTGTTGTTGTTTTTTGTTCATTTTTAAGATAAAAATCCACAAAGACTGTAGACTTCTTCACAGCTTGTTGGTGTAAAACATAAAAAGAGAGAACCCTGTGAAGTCTGTGCTGCTCCCCTTTGGTAATTCCTCCTTGTACAGTATCAGCTTGTGTGCGCATTACAAAATCAATTTTTTTATTTATTATTTTGTTGTTGTTTTTCAAGTCACAAAAAGTAAAACCAACATTTATTTCAACATTCTATCTCATAGTTTAACCCATAAAAACTGCTCAAACTAATTAAAAACTAGCTTCAGTTGTGATTATGCAATTCACAAATACAATATCTACAACCTCTGCCCTTCATAAAAACGCAATTTCTCTAGAGTGCTTTTAATTGTTCCACCATTTAACAGATTGAAGAGATTAGAATGGTTATGCTGTGGTGTTTTATTATAAATGGTAATGGGTTTGGTATTGATAAGGTTGAGGTTAAGACCTGGAACAGACCTCATCTTTACGCACCCTCCAGCACATTTGCACAGACAGACCCATATACAATTCCCAAACACCCCCAACCAATCTGATAGGAGAGAAAGTGCTTCAAGCATTGTAGGTTAAGGCCTTGTCCAACACTCATGGGAAATTATTGAAAACCGATGTAGTGAGATGCACCATGACTGATTGTGATGGTGTGAAATAACACAGAAGAAAGACAGCCGGGGGGCGGGGGGATGATGATAGAAAAAGAGACAGAGCTGCAGACAAAGATAAAAAATTCAGGCAAATAGAGTGAAAATTTGACTTTAGACTACATAAGATTAACATCGCCTCTTCCTGGTTTTCCACTTGTCAGTATGATGATTGGTGTTGGTGGAATCCCTCAGAAAATGTCTCCAGTAGTGTGACATGTTATGGTCTATGGCTTTTTGCCCTGTTTTAAGTTATATCTGATTAATTTTTTTGTTTGGTTGGAACTAAACTTTTGTGTATTCTGGTTTTTATGTCTGATTCTAATTCTGGTATTTGCTTGGCTTGATTTAGTAATTGTACTCAATTTTCTTGATCTTATTTATAATACATGTCACCAGCAAATATGTGGCTGTTAACTCATCTGCTGTCTGTTTAGTAATAACCCTCTCTTTTATTTTTTATATATTGTCATGGTTGTGGAGAATTTGGACCCAGGAATGCAGGCAGGCACAAGGAGCTCAAGTTAAAAAAGAAACTAAAGCGTTCTGAACCAAGAAAAAAAAAACAAAGGCTGACATGAAGCAAAAACAAATACAATATATACATACAAAAACAGCCCCAGGAGAGCCGGACTTGGCGTGAGTATGCATATAGAGTTGAGAAACAAAAGACTAACATGGACTCTCTAAAAAGTTGTCTGGTCCTCTGGACATTCAAAAAACAAAACAAAACAAAACAAATATAGAAACGTTTCGTCTTTCGTCCAAAAGACTTCTTCAGTCTGAGGTGTTGTAATCAGCTCAGCCTTATAAATAGCACCCTCTCACAGTGGATCAACCAGTTTGCTGCTGACAGCCAAAACCAGCTGCTCACATGATCAAGGAGGACCATCAGCCTAACGATGGATCATTAGCACCCTGATGGTTGTTTGCTATTCACAGAGGGCTGAGTGATACTAGCAATAACAGCATTGTAAGAGGGGGACAGTTGAACCCGGAGGCCTCCACCTCTGTTTAATGATGGACGGTTTCTTTTCACAAAGATGGCCTCCTTTACTCCTCTCTCAAACCATTGTTCCTCTCTATCAAGGATGTGAACATCTTCATCCCTGAAAGAGTGACCGCTGGCCTGGAGATGAGTGTAGACCGCAGAGTCCTGACCTGATGATGTTGATCTTCTGTGCTGGGCCATCCTTTTGGCCAGTGGCTGTTTAGTTTCCCCGATGTAAGACTGATCACAGCCCTCCTGACACTGAACAGCATACACAATATTACTCTGTTTGTGCCGGGGGACTGGATCTTTGGGATGAACCAGTCTTTGCCGTAATGTATTTTGGGGTTTAAAAGCCACTGGGACGTTGTGTTTAGAAAATAAACGTCTCAGTTTCTTTGAAACTCCTGCAACATACGGAACGACCACTGGTCTGGGTTCCTCCTTTTCACTGGCTGGAGTCCTGTTTGGGTTTCTTCTCTGCTTTCAGGAAGGCCCAGTTAGGATATCCACATTGCTTTAGAGCCTGTCTTGTGTGGGATTTCTCCTTCTGCCTGGTTCCCGAGTTAGTGAGGACGCTGTCTGCTCTGTGGTATAGAGTCCTGATGACTCCTAACTTGTGCTCCAGAGGGTGATGGGAGTCAAACTGCAAATACTGGTCTGTGTGTGTGTGGGTTTGCGGTACACCTCAGTTTGCAAATGTCCTCCATCAGAAACTGAGACCTGACAGTCCAAGAAAGCCAAGCTGCCATTTTTTACATCTTCTTGTGTGAACTTGATACACAAACCGGATTCCAAAAAAGTTGGGACACTAAACAAATTGTGAATAAAAACTGAATGCAATGATGTAGAGATGGCAAATGTCAATATTTTATTCATAATAGAACATAGATGACAGATCAAAAGTTTAATCTGAGTAAATGTAACATTTTACATGAAAAATATGTTGATTCAAAATTTCAGTGTCAACAAATCCCAAAACAGTTGGGACAAGTAGCAATAAGTGGCTGGAAAAAGGAAATTGAGCATATAACGAACAGCTGGAAGACCAATTAACACTAATTAGGTCAATTGACAACATGACTGGGTATAAAAAGAGCTTCTCAGGGTGTCAGTGTCTCTCAGAAGCCAAGATGGTAAGAGGATCACCAATTCCACCATTGTTGCACAGAAAGATAGTGCAGCAATACCAGAATGGTGTTACCCAGCGTAAAATAGCAAAGACTTTTAAGTTATCATCATCAACCGTGCATAACATCATCAAAAGATTCAGAGAATCTGGAACAATCGCTGTGCGTAAGGGTCAAGGCCGTAAAACTCTACTGGATGCTCGTGATCTCCGGGCCCTTAAACGTCACTGCACCTCAAACAGGAATGCCACTGTCAAGGAAATAACAGAATGGGCTCAGGAATACTTCCAGAAAGCATTGTCAGTGAACACAATCCACCGTGCCATCCGCCGTTGCCAGCTGAAACTCTACAGTGCAAAGAGGAAGCCATTTCTAAGCAAGCTCCACAAGCTCAGACGTTTGCACTGGGCCAGGGGTCATTTAAAATGGAGTGTGGCAAAATGGAAGACTGTTCTGTGGTCAGATGAGTCACGATTTGAAGTTCTTTATGGAACACTGGGACGCCATGTCATCCGGACCAGAGAGGACAAGGATAGCCCAAGTTGTTATCAACGCTCCGTTCAGAAGCCTGCATCACTGATGGTATGGGGTTGCATGAGCGCTTGTGGCATGGGCAGCTTGCATGTCTGGAAAGGCACCATTAATGCAGAGAACTATGTTCAGGTTCTAGAACAACATATGCTCCCATCTAGACGTCATCTCTTTCAGGGAAGACCCTGCATTTTTCAACAAGATAATGCCAGACCACATTCTGCAGCAATCACAACATCATGGCTACGTAGGAGAAGGATCCGGGTACTGAAATGTCCAGCCTGCAGTCCAGATCTTTCACCTATAGAGAACATTTGGCGCATCATAAAGAGGAAGGTGCAACAAAGAAGGCCCAAGACGATTGAACAGTTAGAGGCCTGTATTAGACATGAATGGGAGAGCATTCCTATTTCTAAACTTGAGAAACTGGTCTCCTCTGTCCCCAGACGTCTGTTGAGTGTTGTAAGAAGAAGGGGGGATGCCACACAGTGGTAAAAATGGACTTGTCCCAACTTTTTGGGGATTTGTTGACGCCATGAAATTTTGAAACATATTTTTCCCATAAAATGATACATTCTCTCAGTTTAAACTTTTGATCTGTGATTTGTGTTCTATTCTGAATAAAATATT
Organism: Garcialebias charrua; assembly: GCA_038048925.1. Taxonomy (NCBI): domain Eukaryota; kingdom Metazoa; phylum Chordata; class Actinopteri; order Cyprinodontiformes; family Rivulidae; genus Garcialebias; species Garcialebias charrua. The sequence continues at coordinate 38,029 of JBBPBX010013990.1, read as the reverse complement.
AGATGTTGGCACCTCCACATCATTGCATTCGGGTTTTATTCACAACTTGTTTAGTGTCACAACTTTTTGGAATCCGGTTTATAGTTTGATGGTTCCTAAACTTTTTATCTTTCAACTTACAGAATAACAATATGTGGCCATAACTACTGCCTGATGAAACTAGCTACGCTAACAAAATTTTCACAAGAGGTTTATATTTTAAACCAATTATTTCATTTGATAGAGATTTAAATAGACATTAAAATGTTACTAAAGGCATAGGTGCATCTAAAAAATAGAATATTGTGAATATTGTGAAAACAGTCAATTTATTTTTTTGTGATTTAAAAAAAGGGAAACTCGTATTTTATAAAGATTCATTACACCATACAGTGAATTACTTAGATAAGAATATTTCTATTTCTATTATATATACAGTATATTTTTTTATATAATAACAAACATTGGAGTGAAGTTGATGAGTGATGATCTGGGAGAGAGATGTGGAAGCTAGACTTAGACGAGAGGTGTCGACCGGTGTTTGTGAGCAGCAATGTGGTTTCATTCCAAGAAAGAGCACCACAGGCATCTGTGATGCTCTTTCTTTGTGCACCACAATTCTCAACATCTTTGTGTTGAGAATGCTGATGAAGTACAGAGAGGGTCAGAAAGAACTCCATTGTGTCTTTGTGGATTTAGAAAAATCCTATGACAGGGAGCCGAGGGAGGAGGTGTGGTATTGCATGAGTAAATCTGGAGTGGCAGAAAAGTATGTTAGACTGGTACAGGACATGTATGAGGACAGCAGGACAGTGGTGAGATGTGCTGTAGGAGTGACAGATAGCTTCAAGGTGGAGGTGGGATTGCATCAAGGATCGGCTCTGAGCCCCTTCTTGTTTGCTCTGGTGATGGACCGACTAACAGATGAGGTCAGGCAGGAATCCCCATGGACTATGATGTTTGCAGATGACATTGTGATCTGTGGTGAGAACAGGGAACATGTGGAAGAGAACTTGGAGAAGTGGAGGTATGCACTTGAAAGAAGAGGAAAGAAGAGGAATGAAAGTCAGCCGTAGTAAGACAGAGTACATGTGTGTGAATGAGAGAGAGGCTGGTGAAACAGTGAGGCTACAAGGAGCAGAGGTCACAAAGGTGCAAGTGCTTAAAATCCACTGGCCAGGAAAATGGGGAATGTGGTAAAAAGGTGAAAAAGAGAGTCCAGGCAGGATTGAGTGGATGGAGAAAAGTTTCAGGAGTGATTTGTGACAAAAAGGTGTCAGCAAAGGTCAAAGGAAAAGTTTACAAGACAGTGGTGAGACCAGCTATGTTGTATCGTCTGAAGACAGAGACATGGACAAAAAGACAGGAGAAAGAGCTGGAAGTGTCAGAAATGAAGATGCTGGGGTTCTCCTTAGGAGTGAAAAGGATGGATAAGATCAGGAATGAGATCATCAAAGGTACAGCACAGGTTGAACAACTGGGAGATAAAGTTAGAGAGACCAGACTGAGATGGTTTGGACATGTCCAGAGGAGGGACAGTGGGTATATTGGTAGAAGGAAGTTAGTAATGCAGCTGCCAGGAAAAAGACAGAGGAAGGACAAAGAAGAGATATTTGGATGCAGTTAGAGAGGACATGAAGGTAGTTGGAGTGAGGACAGAGTGAGATGGAAGAGGATGACTTGCTGTGGTGACCTCTGAAGAGGAAAAAGCTGAAAGAACAAAAGACACAAAGGATGAAATATTTCAAGACTATTTCTTGTAATTTTGATGATTAGGGCCTACGAATAATGAAAAACAATAATAATTTTTAATAATTTGTCACATTTTGTCATCTGTGTATGTTTCCCATACTTGACAGACGAAATTGGTCTTCTGCCTTTAACCCAACCACCACCAGGTGGTGCAGCGAGCAGCGTAGTCGCGCTCGGGGAGCTGGAGAATTAGATGTGCACTCATAGACACCCCAAGGTGTGTAGTGGTCGGGGCCGGGGCGCGAACCCGCGTCCTTCGGGTCCCAAGTCAAAAGCCCTGCCACTACACCATCTTAATTGTCTAATAAAATTGTAATATTGTGAATCGGTTCAATTTAGTAAACTCCTCCTGGCTGGTGTCTCACAATCAGTTGATTACCATAACTCCTGGACATGCGCTACAAATGTCTCATTCCTCAAGTCCAGCCACTCCTGAACCAGAGACAACATCAGAAGCTTCTTACCTGGACTGAGGAGACAAAAAGAACTGGACTGTTGGTCCAAAGTTCTCTTTTCAGATATAAGATTTGTCAGTCAAGGTCCCAGAGTCTGGAGGAAGAGTGGAGAGGTCCAGCATCCATGTTGCTTGAAGTTCAGAGGGAAGTTTCCACAGTCGGTGATGGTTTGGGGCCATGTCCTCTGCTGGTGTTGGTCCACTTCATCAGTCTATGGCCTGCCAACCAGGTTTTCCAGACAGACAACCAGTCTACTTATGGGACAGATCTGGTTGGCAGGCCACAGACTGATGAAGTTTTCCAGATGGAAGACGAAACGTTTCTCCCTTAAAGAAACTGGTCCAGATGAAATGATTTAACCTTTCTTGTGTTACTGTATCTACCTGGATGATTGAGCCTACAAACCTTTTATTTTATTTTATTTTTTATAAATGAGTTTCACTTTCTGAGATGACAAAAAAAAAATCAAACATTTTCACGATATTCTATTTGTTTTAGATGCACCTGTAGTTGGGTTAAAAAAAGTAGTTGCAGCATTTTAAACTTTTGGATGATTATTCTCCTGAAGTCATACTGATCTGTCAAAACCTGTCATCTGTCACAAATAATGGCATTATATATTTGTAGAGATTTGCCAGTAAACTTTTATCAAATGCCCTTTGATGAACTGAAAATCTTGAGTGGTTAGAATATTATTGATAATTTATTTTTCATTAAATAATTGAGTAATAAAACTTTATTCATCCCAATGTTTGAGTTTTTTACTACAGAAAATTGTTTTGCGATTACCATTTCAGATAAAACAGTATGTGCTGACCAATCAAACTGGTTGATTTGGGGGGTATTAGAGTTACACACCTAATGAAGTGTAGAAGCATCAAAATTAATTAAACAAAAACAATGACAATTATGCAAGTTTTACCTTTTATAAATACTTTTTTGTCCCTCAGGTGCAGCTATACTGTTGATTTTTATTTTTTACTTCATTGCTAGAAAGCGTTTCAAACCCCCTTTTTCTGTGTTTCATGACCCACGGTGGGGTCCTGACCTCAAATCTGGGAACCAGTTTCAGTCTGGGGGTATTGTTTGGTTTCAGGCAGAGAAAAGGTCAAATGTAGGACAGCTTTTAACAGCAGATGAGCGACTGTGAGGAGTACACAGATCGCAGAAGAAACTTAACAACTCCTCACTGTCCACCTTCGTTTTAGGGACAAGGGACACCACGTTAGATGTCTCTTTTTGGAGCGAGAAGACTGATCATGTAAATGAACGGGAACAAATCTATTTATTTTTGCCTATATTGTCAGTGTAGATTTTGTACAAAGTAAGGAATACTCCAGTTAAGACTCTGGCAGCAGCATTTTTAGATGAGATGTTTTTAATTTTAATGATATTATGTACTCCTGGATGAAACTAGATCATGAAGATCAAGAAACTAAATCATGCATTTAAAAAACAGTCAAACAAAATCAGATCAAGACGGCATCCTGAAACGAGACGGATTTGTGTTTGTTGAAAAGCTTTACCAGAAAAATGCTTGTGAATATTTGTTTTAGATTCAAAAGATCTGTAAACAAATGAGACCAAAGTCCAAAGAAAAGCTTTTAAAGATGTGTAGGAAACCCAGAGAACTTCCTTAAAACGAACACCAGAAAGTTCGGCTGCTGTATTACCGGTAGGTGGTTTTAAAACTTTTGTACAGTACTATGTGTGTGTTTGATAACTTTATTTATTTATTTTTATTACAGGTATTTTTTTTTCAAGCTTTAGATTAAACAATGTACCAGTCAAGATGGGACAGGCCTTGTGTATTTGCGCCCGTGGCTCCATCACCATTGATAACAAAAAATATTACTTTGTCCAGAAACTTGATGAAGGGTAAGTTCAAATGATTTTAAATGTATTTATTTATATATCTCTACTGTTAAGAGTATAAAAATATGTCTCTGTTTAAAAACCTCGAGAAGCGCAGGCGTTGTTAGATCTCGTGCTGATTTGAGTCTCATATGAGGGTGTTTCAGACAAAACCCCAAAATGAATGTTGTCATGTCACTTCAAACTTAAATGGGTAGAAATATATAAAACAACCTTGTGTTTAGTGGGTACATGCCTGATACTTATGGGGTAAAATGTAGTACTTACAGTGTATCTACAGGGTGCATACCGACTACTTGGCAGGTACATAGTGGGTATTTGGCAGGTTGCGTGGTATTTTCAGGATGTGCATTAGGTATGTACAAGCTACTTAGCAGATACGAGGTACTAGGAGGGTACATACCAGATTTTTACTGAGTACCTAAGAGGACAGGGTTGTATTAAAAATGAATTTATTACCCTGTACCTACAAAGTACTTAGCAGTCGCATAGGGATATTTGTGAGCTATGTACCATGTACTTACGAAGTACCTACAGAGACTGGGCAGTAATATGAAGTGACTTGTTACCCTGTACTTAAAGGGTACTTAGCAGGTAAGTGTGGCGTACTTGGTGGGTACCTTCATAGTACTTAGCAAGTAAGTAGCAGGTACCTACAGGAAGTAGACTGTTTCATGAAGTGACTTGTAAGTACCAGTACTTACTTAGTACTTACCAATTACATACTTAATGCTGTATCTTCCTCTGGACTCTGTTCTCTTGGCGCTGTCTTCCCAGCGGGTTCAGCTTTGTTGATCTGGTCGAGGGAGCAAAGGACGGGCACTTCTACGCCCTGAAGAAGATCTTGTGTCATGACCGGCAGGCCCGGCAGGAGGCTCAGACTGAGGTGGAGATGCATCAGTCGTTCAGTCATCCCAACATCTTGAGCCTGGTTTCTTACACCTTCGTCGAGAGCGGAGGGAGGACTGAAGCCTGGTTACTGCTGCCTTTCGTCAGAGTGAGTTGTTGCAGTAGTTCCTACGTGGAGACTTTTCTTCCAGGAACTAGGCCGATAATGTTTGTGTCGTTGAGCAGAAAGGAAGTCTGTGGTCCGTTTTGGAGAAGCTGAGGGACAAGGGGAGCTTGATGCCTGAGAGACAGATTTTACAAATCTTCCACGGAATCTGCTCTGGTTTGAAGGCTATTCATGACAAAGGCTACGCCCACAGGTAAAACCTCGCCACTCTTACAGACATTCAGCTCATATTTGTTCTTCTTCTTTTGACTTTTACCTCTTCAGGGGTCTCCACAGTGCGTCATCCTCCTCCATCTCATTCTGTCTTCACTCCAACTACCTCCATGTCCTCTAACTGCATCCATGTATCTCCTGTCTGTCTTTTTCATGGCAGCTGCATTTCTAACATCCTTCTACCAATATGCCCACTGTCCCTCCTCTGGACATGTCCAAACCACTGTCCCTCCTCTGGACATGTCCAAACCACTGTCCCTCCTCTGGACATGTCCAAACCACTGTCCCTCCTCTGGACATGTCCAAACCATCTCAGTCTGGTCTCTTAACTTTATCTCCAGCTGTTCAACCCGTGCTGTACCTCCCTGAAGGGATTATAAATGGCCTCTGGTCTGGGATCACCTCAGGTTCCGAGGAGCTGGAGGGGGGTCTCTAAGGAGATTGAGGTCTAGGTTTCTCTCCTGGACCTTCTGCCTCCATGACCCAATCATATATGAGCAATAGAAGATGTAGAGCTGGAGCAGTATTTATTTCTTCTCGTTCGTAATACGAGCACGCTGTTGTTTGTAGGGATGGGGCCGATCCGATCCAGTATCGTATCGGCATCCGATACCAGCATAATTTACATATCGGATATTCCTTTCCAACCTGCCGATATTTCCGATCCATGGTGCACGTACAGAGAGCACATGTGTTACACCATATTCTGTGACTACTGTCTTAACATTGTGTGAGTTAAACTCAATGAAGACATTCTGAGCGTCGCAACAGGAAACACCCAAACTTTGATAGCACACAAGAGGCAGGTCTTGGGGGGCCAAGATGGTCTAGAGGCAGGGGAACCGACTTGGGACCCGAAGGACCCAGGTTCGAACCCCAGTCACGGCATACCTTGTGGTGTCTATGGGCAGCACACCTCATCCCCAATTGCCCCCCGGGCGCTTTCAATAGCTGCCCACTGCCCCACCTGGTGGTGGTTGGGTTAAAAGCAGAGACTAATTTCGTCTTGTATGGAAACATACACAGATGACAAATGTGACATTATTATTATTATTATAATCACAGATGTCCATCTCACTCATGGTGCGGCCTGTAACACTAAAATACCGCTAAGCATTATGGGAAAGACAACACAGTCCACTCCCCTTAACCGCTACAGTATATCGTGACCATAGGGGGTGGATTTGCATGCACTGTTGCAGGTCACAGAATATTATGTGTAACAACAGATTCAATCGACCGAACCAGAAACGGCTTCCTCTGACCTTGTTTCACAAACAAAAAGCAAAAAACATGAATCTCTAAACCTATTAAAAAAAACTGTAAATATAATGATCTCTAAAACTAAACCTAATGTGCAGGGGTGGTTGACTGCCCCATTGTTTTTAAGTTTCATTTTTGATTGTGGCACTATGAGTTGTAATTCTTGTTGGCTTTGATCGACGGCTACAGATTTAAACTATACATTGAATTTATAAATGTACTGATGTTATTTGAATCTGTTTTATTTCCCAGATCAATATTAAATTAAATTAAATTATTTCACAAATTTATGAAATGGTTTTTTTCCCCATAATCTTTTGTTTTTTTTAATTAATATGTAAAATGAATAAAAACGTTAAATAAAAAAATAAAAAAGTCTCCACACAAAAAAAAACTTTTTTATTAAAACTCTTTTCCAATAGCTCCAAGATTTTATCAGTGAATATAAGGGGAGTGGCCTGTGTTGTCTTTCCCATAATGCTTTGCGGTATTTTAGTGTTACAAGCCGCACCATGAGTGAGATGGACGTCTGTGATATAGACCTGATAAAGTTTGTGCGTTTCCTGTTGTGAGGTTTAGAATGTCTTCATTGGGTTTAACTCACACAATGTTAAAACAGTAGTCACAGAATATGGTGTAACACACGTGATGATGATATCGGAACTGGATCGGTATCGGCCGATACCCAGAGTTAAGTATCAGGATCGGAAGTAAGAAAATGTGGATCGGTGCATCCCTAGTTGTTTGTTTTTCTTTCTGAATTAACAGCAGCTTCAAAGCAAAAATATAAAATTTCATTCAGATGTACAAATATACATACTGGGCAGCACGGTGGCACAACTGGTAGAGTTGCTGCCTCTCAGCGAGAAGGTTGCCGGTTCAAATCCCGGTCCGGGGCCTTTCTGGGTGGAGTTTGCATGTTCTCCCCGTGCATGCGTGGGTTTCCTCCGGGTACTCCGGTTTCCTCCCACAGACCAAAAAACATGCTTGTTAGGCTGATTGGTGACTCTAAATTGACCCTAGGTGTGAGTGTGAGAGTGGATGGTTGTTTGGTGTGAGTGAGACAGGTCCCTCTTGTAAATGAGTCCCCGTGACTCAACGAGGCTAGCCTGTATAAATAAAGGTTGAATGAAAAAATATGAGCTGAGAAATGAGATCATCAGAGATCATCAGATTAAGAACGAGATCACCAGAGTTCTGGGTCTGACCCGGGGTCTCCTCACAGTGGAAGGTGCCTGGAAAAGACCTAAAGGGAGGCGTCCTGATCAGATGAACCTCCTCAACTGACTCCTTTCAATGCAGAGCAGCGGCTCTACTCTGAACTCCCCCACAGGATGACGGAGCTCCTCCTACTATCTCTGAGGTTGATACAAACTAAGACCATTTCAGCCGCTTGAATCCAGGATCTGGTTCTTTCAGTTCCGATCCAAACCTCATGACCACAGCTGAGAGCTGGAACGTAGACGGACCAGTAAATCCAGAGATTTACCTTTAGACTCAACTCTTTCTTCACCACGACCGACCAAAGCAACGCCCTCATCATTACTGAGGAGGTGGCTCTGATCCGTGGATCCACCTTCTGCTCCAGACTAGCACCCAGTTGGAGCACATAGGAATTTTTTTGTGTAACTTGAGTCAGTTAGTGAAAAAAAAAAAGTTCAGATACCTAAAATCCAGTCATAAAATAAAATGTAAAAAACTAATACTGCACACAACTCTTATTTTTCATGCGAATCCTTGTTTAGTTTTTGGTTACTTTCCTTTAATGGTTATAATGTTATGGTTGATCAATGTGTAAAATCGTGTTTTGAGAGTTATGGTTAACTTTTTGGGGACCTACATTTAACTCAGTTAAATTGGTTGTGATTTAACAGAGACTTGAAACCCACCAACGTGCTCCTGGATGAGGATGACAAGCCGGTTCTGATGGATCTAGGCTCAATGAACCGCGCACGAATCGAGGTATGGGTACCTGGCCCGTATGAAGTCAGTAACAACTTACAAATACATTAAAAAACAAAAACATCAACACTGTTGGTAAAACGGTAAACCCCTTTACACCAGCTAAACACAGGTCTTCTTCACCTCTAAATGTTACTTTAAGCTCTCCTCATCTTCACTATTTCCTGGGAATATTAAAAAATATAAAATTGTACTGTAAGTTGCCATGACATATGATAAATATTCAGAGTTACAGTAAGAAAGCATCTTAAATAACAAAAAAGAAGCAGCTTTCTGATGAGGCAGGCTGATGAAAACTCTTGATTTGATCTTTTTCTCCTCGTCCGTCTGGTTTTCTGCCTCTAGATGGCAGAGCAACATTTGATGTCCAGAGCTGCAGCTCTCATCCATCAGATTAAACAAACATTTATTAAAGGCAGGCAGAATTAACGCACAATAAAATGTCACTTTACTTCACGTTTATTTAATTTTGTTTTTCTTTCAATGCGTTTAACATAATCTGGATGTTGTTGGAGCCACCAGGTCCAACAATTTTGTCCCGTTTGGTTTAGAATGAGGGCGAAAACAAACTGTTAGCTCATGGGTCTGCAACCTGCGGCTCTGGAGCCACATGTGGCTCTTTGGTCCCTCTGCAGTGGCTCTTTCAAGCTTTGACCAAAACTGAATTGGTTGCTTTACAAACAATAAAAAATGTCCAGTTTCAGCAGTTTTATGTTGTTTCATTTGCAAATATGTAGATATTGGAACAAGTACAGGTAGTAAAACTTTATGCTTTATTTCTATACTTACCGGTAATTCATTTTTCCGCAATAAAAAAATACCTGGGTTTGTATAGCTCATAGTATAGTAATATTAATTAACAAACCCTCTCTTTAAAATAATCTGTTTTTTTCCTTCATTGTCTTAAATTGTAAAAATATAAATGATTAGTTATTTTATCTTTATGATGTCACCCCTAGTGGACACAAAAGCCCCTTCCAACAAACCTAAAGTGGCCCATGGGCCACCAGTTGATAACCACAGTTGTAGCATGTTGTTGCGGCTCTGAATGCTTTTAATTTAGTGAACAAAGGCGTAAAATGGCTCTTTTGATTGTAAAGGTTGCAGACCCCTGTGTTAGATAAACAAGAAGTTAGGCGCCATTTTGTTTTCAGACGATTGAGAAAATGTTCTTTGCGCATCACGGAGTTGGAAATACTCTGTCTGCCTGCGCACGTTATGAGCATGATAACTTGATAAGTAAGTGAGGTACCAGGGGCCTCATGTACAAAGACTTGCGTGGACTTCTTACTGAAAAGTGACGTACGGTCAAATCCAGAAAACGGCGTACGCACAAAAAAATCCAGATGTATCAAACTGTGCGTACGCCGGAATCCACGCACATTGCTTTTGTACATCACAATCAACGTGGAATTGAGCGCACATGAGAGAGTGGCCGACTCCGCCTTTGACACGCCTCCATATAAATATGCAAATTCATTTAAATATGCCTTGCACCAGAGGAATGTCGTCTTGTCCCATCATGCATCACGTTTTTCAACTGCTAAAACAGCTAAAAATAACCAAAAAACAAGAATTGAAGCTGTGCAAGACTATTCAGTCTTTCTGTTTTTTATATCTTTTGCAGGTTATTTTTATTTTTTTTTATTTTTTTGAAAATTTATTCATTTCATTTAAAAACATGACAATTATACATACAATACAATAACAAAAAGTAAATTAAATAAAATGAAAGGTGGCAGAAGAACTAGTCTTATGAAAACTGCCCCTTTTTACTAAATTCTAATGTAAATCAAATTATATATATAAAAGTTTATTTCAAAAAGAAAATAACAATCTAGCTAAATTAAAAACATAAAAACTCAAACATCTTAATCAAATCAGACAACAACTTAAAGGAGACCACATATAGGTATTTAAAAATTTTATGTTATGTCTGTGTGCTATCTTGACAATATTAATTCATTTTAATACACAAAATAATTCTTAGATAATTAATTATACCCTTTTTAATTCTGCCATTTTTAACTTTCGTTTTGAACGACCGGTTTCTTGAAGTCCACGCCCTTCAACGATCTGTTTACGCCCTCTGTAACAGCCAGTATCTGTAATGTGTTGTTGTTTTAAAATTAGCTCTTTTTTTATTACTCATTTGACTTACTGTTAGTGCTAGCTTAAGATAACTTACCGAAACCCGTCTGAGCGCGCCGCAATTTGCTGCTCCTTTTAGCATTAGACCACCCGAATCCGAAGCTAATGTTAGCTTGTTCCTCTTCCGGTGTTCGCCAGCTCCGCTCGTTGCACGCGGAGATTTTGGGAGTTATCGCTGTTCCAGTCAAGACAACACAAAGTTCACCAAGTGTCTCCCGTAAATTAATCCGTAAGGAGAAGGTCCTCGCTGCTGCGAGGCTGCTGCGAGGGCAGCAGCGAGGCTGTACAGTTGAAGCTCCGCTCCATCCGCCAGAAGCAGTGTCCCGTTGCCGCTGGTCCCTACGCCGGGGGTCCGCTCGTTTAATTTTTGCCGGCTGCGCGTTGGGAGCGATCGCAAATACACTAAAAATTGAACTAAAACATAAAAATAACAATTATACTTTATTTATAAAGCCATTTAAAAAAACCACAGCTGCAACAAAGTGCTGTACACATGAAATTAAGAACATATAAACAAAAGATGAGATGAAATCATGAAAAACAACAGTCATGTGTTTAATACAGAAGTGGGTTGAGCCTAACCAGGGGTTGCTAGGTGAGGGGCTGGACTCAGGTTTGAGGTGATTGGCTACGGCTTGTGACGTCAATAACTGCAGGAAGTGTGAATCCAGGTGTATTTATCAAAAATAAATAAATCTACTTAGAGTAAATAAACCACTGGGTGCATTTTTTTGGCACAAGGACTGTTTTTTTATGAAGTAAATACCCAAAGTTGAGTTAAAAAAAACATTAAAAAGTGAATTTTGCATCTGTGGTCCCCTTTAAGTAGATATACAGTGTATGTATTAACGATTCCCATATTCTTCCAAGAAACTCGTCTTTATCAGTCTCTTAAATGTACACAGTGATCTGGCATTCTTAACAGTATCTTCCAAACCATTCCACAATCCTATTCCCTGAATTATTGTGGATCGTTCCTTCAAACTACTACTAAAATAAGGCTTCACAAACATCTCAATTCCTTTAAGAAAATATACACTCTCTCTTTTAACAAAATGTGTTTGAATATTGTCAGGCAACATGCCTTTATGTGCCTTATACATAAGCAACAAAATGTTATAATTAACCAAATCATAGAATAGTTATATTCTAATTGCGTCCATGTGGATGTAATAATTGTTAATCATGTGTGTTTGGTGTGAACAATAATGATTTTCACATCATGAACAGTTTCTCAGAATCACCTCTAGGTGTCGCCAATGGAACCAAAACCACAGAAACGTGCGTACGCCAACCCTGGAGTTGCCGTGGAGCTGCGCACATTTCCACGTTCAGTTCAGTTCTGTTTAAATACATACGGAGTTTTGCGTGGAAAATGGCGTACGCAAGGTTTTTGTGCGTACGCACCGTTGATACATGAGGCCCCAGGTGTCTGCTGTAGGTGTATTAAAGGTTCCTATAGAAAGACTGGGTTGCCAGGTCAACATCTAGTTCAGAAAAAAACTCCTCTCCAAAACTACCAACATTCAAATGAACTCCCTCGGCGACGGGGGCGTCGGCTTGTTTGTTCTGGTGTCGCTCACTCTGTGAGGATGGTGCTAAAACTGAATGTGTCGCAGGTCAAAGGGTCCAGGGAAGCCATGACGGTCCAGGACTGGGCATCCCAGCGCTGCACCATCTCCTACAGAGCTCCTGAGCTCTTCAACGTGGAGAGCCACTGCGTCATAGACGAGCGCACCGACATCTGGGTACGAAACCTTTCAGCGTCGGCTCCTCTTGTCCTGAGTTTACTGTGATATCTGTGATGAGTGAGATGAAAGGTTCTGTTGGTGTCTGGTTCTGTCCCGCAGTCTCTCGGCTGCGTTCTGTACTGCATGATGATGCTGGAGGGGCCGTACGACCTGATCTTCCAGAAGGGGGACAGCGTGGCCTTGGCCGTCCAGAATCCAGTGTCCATTCCTCCGTCCTGCAGGTCAGGATTCAAACCGACGTCGTTTCTTTTT
>JBBPBX010013990.1:8335-20369 GCA_038048925.1 Garcialebias charrua | reverse complement strand
CTTGACTAGAAATGTTTTGAAAATGTCATTTAAAATCCATTTATTGGGAGAAAATAGATTTTAAAATTTTATGAAACTTGTTTTTTCAAAAAAATGCCATAAAATAAACATTTGGTGAATTTAGTAAAAAAAAATTGAATTATTTAGGTTTGTTCAACTAAAGGCAATTTAATGAGTTAAATAAAAACAGAAATTTCAATTTATTTATATATCTCCAAGTCTCAACAGGAGTAATCTCAGGGCACTGAACAGAAACATTCATATACATTAAAACAAAGCAGATTAGTAATGTTAAATTTGATGTTTTTATTTCAGGCTGATAGCTCTAAAGGATAAATATGACTCATAAGGTGGTCATTTTTATTTTTTCCGGGAAATTCTTATATTAAAAGTTAAAGACCTGAGTTTTTTTATGAACAGGGCACTTTAAAACTCACTGTTTTTGTTGTGAAAAGGGAAAATATAATTTTTTTACTGAACAATGTGAATAAAAGCTGCTCGAGTTAAATTTCAATCCAGATTAGTTTGCATTCCTTCGGCGGCGGCAGCATTTTTATTCCTTGTTTAGATCTCGATTCCTCTGTTTCTTTCTGCACGTTTCTCTTCACACGTTTTTAACTTGAAACTGGACTCACCAACCCCACATTTCACACAACGATAACTGTTGGCAGTTCATGTGACCACGTCGAACCAAATCTGCTTTGAAATTAATGTTAAACAAACAGACTAAGACTTGTCTCATAAAAACTGAGACAAAACCACTTTTACTCATAACAGTTTGGTATTTTCATCTCAGCTGAAGTTTATTTCTGTGTTCCCGTCGTGTAAACGTCTCCGGGTACGGTTCCATCGCTGAGACCCCAACGGTACCTTTAAAAGTTTGACATTTAATCATATTTTGGGCATTTCTGTTTAATTTGATGCTTCTGTAACTCGGTGATGAAAATGGAACGGTGTTTGACTCAAACGTTAGTTTAAATATTTTATATTTTATTGCAAAGTTTTAATTTAAAGGCTTGTGGTTGCATAAAGTCAAACTGGTTTAATGCTGCTGGTGATAAATATGCGTTGGTGAAAATCTCAGCTGTTAAGAAGGATGTGCTTATTATTAAAAAAAAGTTTAAACTTAAGTTATAGCACAAAAAGGAATGTTTAAATATATGTATACTGTATACTTTTAATTATGAAATAAATTATTTCCTGTATTTATCCTTTGGAAAACGAAGTGTGTGTCTTTTCTCTTTTCCGGCTCTTGGCGAAGCAGGTCGCTCTCTGCTCCTCTCCTGCCCTAAAGTTTTCCTCCTCCCTGCTTTTGCTCTCTGTCTCGTCGGCAACTTTTCAGTGCTCACTCGAAGCAATTTGGAACATGGATTTAATCGCGAGGGCTGTCTCCTCTATCGATAATATTTTTTCCACGAAGCGCTCCGGACCAGGAGAATCGGCGTGCCCCCTCGACACGCATGCGGCCGGATATATCATGGATGTGGGGCGAGTGGAAGATGATGTGTCTGACCGTTCTTTCAGTCGAGGACGTGGAGATCTGTGGATAATTGGATTTATGGTAGCAGGTGCGCTGCTCTTTGGCTTATGCGGAAGCTTCTGCTACTGGAAACTAAGGAGGACTTCCGCGGCGATCAACGCGCTGTCGAAACTTCCTGCTCAGCAAGACTCTTTGATCCGAGCTGTGACCTCAATGAACCAGCTGTTGTTCGAGCTGAATCGCACATTGGGAACAGTCGTGGACGACCGCAGACCTGCGGTACGGTTTAAGACTCATTACAGCCGTGTGAGTGGGCTACATCAGGGAGGAGAGGGAACCTGTAGCTCGGGTTGAAATGAAAGCTCAGATAATTTGGACGAATTGGACTCAGACAGCACCTGGACTCAAGGCTGAACAGTAAAAGTACTGTACACTGTAGCCTGCCCTGAAGAATAAATAAATCAACTAATCTAATCGGGACACCCCAAGCAACCTTGAACAAAAGGCTGACTGCAAACCTCTCCTGGAGTCTGCTACTGGAAGAACTGTCGCTCCCCCCCCCCAGAGGTCTCTGTGTGCCTTCAGATGAGCAGCTGAGCCCACCTGCAGACTGTGCTTTATCTGGACAAATGCTCACAGACTTATCTCCCTGCTCCGCCACCAAAATGCAACATGTGCTTTGTCTTATCTGTGCTTGACAACGCTGGTAGAGTTTTTTGACTTTATCATAGAATGTCCTAAGACAAAATGTGATAAGATTCTTTTTTGAATACCACTGCTATCCTATTGTAACCTTCCTTTTTTTCCATATCTGATTGTTTGGCGGCGCGGATTAATTTCTGCTGCGGCTTTCCATGCGCATGTCCCCTCTCAAGGATGGTGCGCGCGAAAATTGCAATGTTTTGTACCCCGGTACAAATATGCCAATAAAGATACAGTATATTCTATTTTATTTTGTGTCATAAGTGCAAAATGACATTTTTATTCATGCAGATGTTTTAAATCTGTGTCTCTGCAGCTGGTTCACGAGGAGTTTCCAAAAAGTCTCAAAAACTTGGCAAAGGTTTTCACTTCCCTCGCGCTCGTGGGGCTAGAGTTTGGAACNGTTCTAGCTGACAAGTTAGTCTTTGGCTCTTGACCAAGCTTGACCAGCTGCAAGGCAGAGAGCTTTCAGGTCTCCGTCCATTCAAACTCTTTGTCCATTCAAAGACTGAAGCGTTTCCGCACAGTTAGAACTTAAAAGCAGGAACACAGAGAGGAGTTCACTTGCTTTATCAAACCCAAGGTTACAAGCCAGCAGCAGAGAGAAATGTTTAGGAAAAAAGACAGATAACGCTGGAGCCCTGCTCATCAGACTGTCTCTGAGTTTCTAAACAAAACCGTCCGGTCTCTGTGACCCGAAGGCTTCACCTTTAAACACAGCAGTGAAGACAGTAATTAACACATTTCAGAATAACACAGCATAAAAGCACATATCATGAAAATGAGAAAAGTTATTCTTGATTACATTAGAATAAAATCAAGATATAGAAATAGTCTCTTTTAGTGACTATATGTCCTCAGATTATAACTAATGGAATAATTGTGTTAAATGTCCTGCTTTACTGAGAGGTCAGTAAAGGTCATCACTGGACAGTTCAAAAGTACACAGGTGTCTTAAAAGTGGACAAGGTCATGTCCACTACAGTTGTAACCACTGGACCAAACAATCCTGTCGGATAAGAATTAAATCGGTTCTGATGGCCCAACAACCTCAAAACCGATCCACTCAGGCTAACCTGCATAGCCTCCCCGTTACCTTTGGTAACCGTGGACTGTTCACCCTGAGTCTGGTGGAGGTTTAAATTATAATATGAATGACTCAAAACATCAGATCTGAGCATTAAGACCTGCAGGGTGAGCTGAGCCTAAAGGGAGAGGCTGAAGTTACGAGTAAAGATGGGCAGAGGTTCTCTGCAACAACAACCAAACCATCAGATTAATGTTCCTCAACAGAAAATCAAGAAGTCTTTGAACCTGCATCATCTCCAGTTCAGAATCTCATCCACTGATGAGAATAATCTGTAGAAATATTTGACCTCAAAGGACCAGGCTGAAGATCAATATGGCATGACTGTGATCTTTGGGCCCTCAGGGATCATCTACAGGTTTTAGAACATCTGCTCCCATCTCTATCCTTGGCGATCACCTCCACCGGGCTTCGACCCGAGCACGGGGGAGGTGATCGCCAAGGATAGAGATCAATGGAAACAGCTTGCCGCCCAATGCGCTCTCGAGCGCGGGAGGATCTAAGTCTAAGTAAGCTCCCACCTTGCAAAGAAGATCCAAGACTGTTGAACAACTGAAATCCTCCATCAGACCAGAATGGGACAACATTCCCTCCAAAACCTCCAACAACTGATTTCCTCAGATCCTCCAAAATCTTTTTCAACTGGTCTCCTCAGGTCCTCCAAAACCTCCAACAACTGGTCTCCTCAGGTCCTCCACAATCTCCTACAACTGGTGGTCTTAGGTCTTCCAAAACTGCTAACAATTGGTTTCATCAGGTCCTCCAAGACTCCTATCTGGCCACCTAATGTCCTCCCAATCCTCCAACAACTGGTCTCATCAGGTCCTTCAAAACCTTTTACAACTGGTCTTCTCAGGTCCTCTAAAATCTCCAACAACTGGTCTCAGGTCCCCCAAAACCTTTTACAACTGGTCTTCTCAGGTCCTCCAAGCCCTCTAACAACCGGTCTCATCAGGTCCACCAAATCCTCCACCAGCACCTTTCCTGACGTTTTGGCAACCAATGAACCCAAACCAACTGATCTGACACAAAAACTAAAAATGTTCTGACGTATAATTAAAACGCTTTGTCTTCTTACGTCCAGTTCATTCCCAGCTCCAGTCTAACCATTTTGAAAATGGGTTTGATTCTTCTGAATGAGTTGCTCTCATGATTGACGTCTCTCTCTGGACGATCAATGTTTTTCAGTTTGCTGACATCAAACCTTCAGCTGGACTCGGCCGAGGACGTCCTGAACCCGAGCTGGAAGCGGGTGGGGGTCACCTAATGGAAAGACTGAACTGAGTAGAGTGGAGCTCAGAGCCACACATTTACTGTATTTGTCAAAGCTTCTGAAAATCCAACATTTAGTAGGAGCTGAATCAGGGAAAGAGTCCCAATTGTTTTTTGTTGTTGGTTTAAAAATAAAAAGATTTTCCTACAGTAATCTGCAGCCTGATCTTCCATCGCAGCCTCCTGCGGGCCGTCAGCCTCTCCTCCTGCTGGGTGTAATTCACCACACGAGGACGGAGCTGCTCGTGTGCCAGGATTTACGACCATCACATCCACTCAGATCAACGAGATGTTACGCTTCTCCGCTGCCGCAATTACATTCAATGGTATTTCCTACCTTTCCAGGCACGAGTACGCAAATATGACCGGTCATAAATACAACGCGTCCTGCCACGTCTTTACAGCGCATGTGCCCTTTATTACACAAACACCTCGACAAGATGCTTGAAATAATAAAATCTGTCCTGATTTCTTCCTCGGGCCCACCCAACAAAAAGCCCAGACTGCCCTGACCCTGGGTTCAGGACCGACTTGTGTTTATGGGCAGGAAAGCACAGACACCAGAACACACACATAGTGTGAGCCCGGAGTGGAAAATACAACCGTTAGACGAAGAATACTCCCGGTCTTACTACAGTAAACTGTGCTTTTGTTCCAGTTGCGTTACCTTTAGTCCTTTAATTCTCAGACCTCAAAATTGTTCTTGTTATACTTTTTATATGTGGAAACTTATTTGATAGTTGGTAGACGTGAGATTATTTATTTTGATCGTAAATGAGTACTTAAAATTATTGGTGTAACAAATTTACACTCAAAAATATTGAGTACATTAGAAAACCAGTCAAATCTATTAAATATACTTTATCAATTGCATACCTACAACTAAAACAAATTAAGCCAGCGTAAGTAATTGCAGCTTGTTAAAGTAACAGAGAAAATTATATTAAAAATAATCTGAGAGTGGGTTAAACAGGTTAACTTTACTTTAACTTTTGCTTTGTCGCCACTTACCTGTAAGTTTTACTGATGCCTCCTCAGTGGGTTTGTGGGTGTCTGTGTCTGACCGTACGGTTGTTGAGCAGATTCAAAAGAAAGAGGATTTCCCGTGATGCCGCATGTTGATCCCACATGTAATAATCTCACATTTAACTTAAACTTTTAAGTTGTTGCTGAAAATGAATAATATTGATTTATTTGATTACATAATAATTTCAGTCTATGATACTAATAAATATAGTTACGGTACCTATTTCTCCATTATTTTCAGTCAGTTTCAAACAAAATATTAAGTAAATGTAAGAAAGATATTTTGTGAACAAGTTACTTAAGATTTTCTCTTAAATAAGTGTTAAAAAGACCTTAATCCAACACAAAAACCTATGTTCAATGTTTAAACATTTATTTCAGTATACACAACTTAAATAATCAGTTATTTGATATTCAGAGATTTTATTAAGTTCAACTATAGAAATATAGTGATATTCACCAAGCCTCTGAAGGACTTTTTAGAGTGTGAGGAGCCTTTACTAGCCAGACTTTATTCGTCTGGCGCTGGATCAATTAGTGAATTATTTAGTTAGCAAAGCATTATGGGTCAGTGCAAAGCTGCTCCATAATCTCTTTAAGTCTTTTATTTTTTCAGCCTGTTCGATAAGCGTGCATTAAATTCAGACGTTTGGTTCGGTTAAACCTTCCAAAGTCACGTCCTGTTGCTTGAGGTCTCGTTTCTTCAAAGCTCTACGTGAACAAACCCAGAACTTCAGCCGTCTCCCGGGTCCAAACAGGCCTCGGCTGAACGAGGGAGATGAGTTACGGCCTGCGCTTGGGATTGGGCGTTCTCCCCGCACGCTCGTTAATTCCGGGGAGCGTTTGGGTTAAAATGCATAATGAGTTCATTAAGGGGGATTGGCGTAATCAGGAAAGGTATCGCCTTAATTACTGGCGCGGAGCCAGAGCTGTCCTTCCTCGGTAGAAACGGCCGCCCGCCCCGTCCTCGGAGCTCGGTAATTTAATTAAGTGTACAAAACGCTACACCCTAACGTCGCCCTCGGGGGCGATTATGGCACGTGGAGTTGAACGATGTCCAGCGGGGGGAGGAGGTTTTTAGTCGCTGGCAGGAGATTGCCTGTGTCAGTTAGCTGATTGCATTGATTATATTGATTTGTAACAGCTTTTCAGGTAATTTCATCTCCAAAGGTGAGAGCAACACGTTGGCCCAGACGTTTTCTGTTTTATTTATCCTTCCTTTATTTAGACGCCGGACTCTTTTGCCAAGTGATTAGATGAAATGGAGCTCCACAATAAGTCTTTTAAAGTTGGGGAGGGAGGGGGGTTTCGATAGGTTTTATTGGCTGTAAAAGGTCAGAACAGGTGGGACGCCATGCGCTCTTTAAAAGGCTGTAAGAAGGCCCGGTCCACGTTTGTGCTGAAGGAGCAGAAAGTTTTTGTCAACTGGAAGTTTGGAAATATTAAAACAGGTGTAAATAAAAACAAGTTGACTTTAGCTAGGTCGCGAACAATTGACCAACGCGCTCACTGGATGTAGGCCCTCTAATTCAAGATGGCCGCCACAGCCGACGATTTGATACAAAAATAATTAAAACGCCATCAAACCTAGAAATCCTAAGCTCAAACTATGTGTGGTAGTAGCTGAGGGTCATTCACAACAGATCCACCAAGCGCTATTTAAAACTGAATACAAAACACTAAAAGTAGCAAAAGATGAGCTAAAAGTAACAACTCGTTAAAAACTAAAAAAGGCTAACGATGTGCTAAAAGAAATAACTTAAATGTAGCTAAAAGCTAGCTAATAGTAACAAAATAACTAAAAGAGGCTAAAGTAATGACTAAATGTAACAGAAGGCTAGCTGAAAGTGAGAAAAGCTTACAGGTAGCTAAAAGTAACAAAAAGCTAGCTAATAGTAACAAAATAACTAAAAGAGGCTAAAGTAATGACTAAATGTAGCAGAAGGCTAGCTGAAAGTGAGAAAAGTTTAGCTAAAAGTAACAAAAAGCTAGCTAAAATTAGTAAAATGTTGGCTAAAATTAGCAAGACTAACAAAAGGCTAGGCAAAATTAACTAAGTGTTAGCTCAAAAGTAGCAAAAGGCTTGCTAAAAGTTATAAAAGCCTAGCTAAAAGTAGCCAGCGTCTAGCAAAAAGTTTAAAAAAAAATGCTGGCTAAATGTAACGAATAAGTAGATATGCCGCAAAAGGCTACAAAAAAAAACTTAGCTGAAAGCTAAACCTAGCAAAACAAGTCTAGCTAGATGACTCGAAAATCCAAAGGCAAAGGCTAAAAGAGTAAAAGTAACAAAATGGTATAAGCTAGAAGTACAAAAGCTAAAATGTTAAAGTTGCTTAAGGAACCAAGAACAGAGCAGCAGCTGAAGCAGGTTTCAAAGAGGACAATGTTCTTGAAGGAACTGAAAAGATCTTAATGTATTTCTATGGGAAAATATAAATACTGTATTTAAAAAAATAAAATAAAATAAAAAGGCCACAGCTCTCTACTGAATGAGCTGAATATTTTGTCATAGGAATGGTTAAATATAACAAAGTCTGTATAAATATTTTGATGATTAAAATAATAAAAAGTACAGTAAAATACAAACAGGAAAACAGATTGCTGACGCAGCTTTTATATCATCACCAAATCTTCCCTCGGCAGCGAAGAGGCCAAACAAGCTGAGAAGATCAATGGTTTTCCTCTAGTCGTACTCGAGGTCTTTTGGTCGTTAAAAAACCCTTGATGTGATTTCTTTTGCCAATTAAAGACACAAGTGTGGCCCAACAGATAATTTTTAATTACAGGCTCTTAACCTTTGCCAAGGAGAGTCGACAGAAGAGGAGCTAATAGTTTGATGAGCGGTTCATCAGCACTGATTAAGACGAGATAATCCAGAGGTGGCACACTCTTGGAAAGGTGGCCAAAGCAGAACAAATTAGTTGATTAAACAAGTCGCCGCCCCTGCAGGAGGGGGGCATGATGGATGGGGGGGCGTAGACAAAGCCTTTATGTCCCTCGCTGTTGGAGTTGTCACTGAATGAGTGAAGTGGCTTCATCAATTTGGATCCATTATCATGTCAAAAGGCGAGGATGGAGGGAGAGCAGAAAAAAAAAAACAATCTGCATAGTTTAAGTTTATTCATTCTCACCCCCAGCCCCCTCCCAGGCCGGCCCGTTTACCGTAAGGCTGTTTAATTTTCCTGAAATAGGGCCGTGACAGCTGTCATGCTGATGAGGAGAGTGGCAGTCTGTCTCAGCTCTGAGATGATCCTCCATCTTCTGAGGTGCTTTAATGGCCTCAAACACTATGAAAAAACAAAAATACAAATAGGCTTTTCATTTGGCTAGCTGTTAGCCTAGCCTCGATGAAGACTTCTGCCTTTTTTCTCCACACTCTGTTGTCACAGCTGATAAGGTACACAATCAAGATGGATGCTAAAGACTGACTCAGCTGGCTATCTAGCTGGAACAATACACTTTAATTGATAAACAACTACTTTAGCTATAATAAAACAAGACCGTAAAAGTACTGTTGGCTGTATAGTTTTTAAACTTAATTTAAAAAAAAGAAACACAGAAGTCGCCATTGTATTTACGCTGCAATGCATTCTGGGTTAGGTTTCTCTGGTGCGAGCTCCATTCAGCTTTAACATTAGTTTTAGGTATTATCTATTATTCAGCACTTTTCATTCAACCTTTATTTAGACAGGTTAATCCCATTGAGCCTCGAGGACTCATTTACAAGAGAGACCTGATTTCAACAAAGAATGATGACAGCAACAACAATAAATATGATGGCAAAAAAGTAGCAAAAACAGCTAGATTATAAGGCGAATGTAGAAAACTAAAAACAGGAACATGTCTGCATTGGTCCTTGCCAGGAGTTCAACAGATGTTTAAAGTCACTTAGAGAGGTCAAGGTCGAGATCTTCCGATCTTTTTGTAAGATATTCCAGGAAACGGGAGCGGAGTAAGAAAAGGCCCTTTTGCTTAGTTCAGTCCGCACTGAGGGAACACTGCATATAATCATGTCCTGAGAGCGCACGCTGTAGCTGCACTTACACAGAGACATGTAGGAGATGTATGAAGGAAGCAGACCAAGAAGTGAAACGTGCTCCAGTGTAGGTTAAAGTGATCACTTTAACCTGTATTGGAGCACGTTTCGGCCAAGACGTGCCCGATCTGTACACGCTGAGGATGGAAGGATCAAGGCCAAGGTTTCTTTGTCATTCGCATCACATGTGGTACATGGGGTGGAACAAAAGTGTGTACACAGGGTCCCAGTTACATCCAACAAAAGTATACAGTAATTTGTAATGGAAAACAGTAATAAGATCTAAGACATGAACAAAGAAAAACGCTAAACTAAGAATACTCTAAGCACTTGTACAAAAACAATACGCCAAATCTGTGTGGGCAGATGCATGAACACAGCAGCATGAAATAAATCAGCAGCATGAGATCAGCAGCACATATATTGTTTTTAACATTTTAGGAACTTTGTTTGAATCTTTTTATCTGTTGCTGCTGTTACAACAATCTCACTCTCAACGTGGAGAAGACAAAGGAGATTGTCGTGGACTTCAGGAAGAGGGATGCACAACATGCCCCTCTGACCATCAACAGCACCGCAGTGGAGAGAGTGGACAGCACCAAGTTCCTGGGAGTGCACGTCTCAAAGGACCTGTCCTGGAGCAGGAACACTGCAGCACTGGCCAAGAAGGCTCACCAGCGCCTCTACTTTCTCCGCAAGCTGAAAAGGGCTGGAGCTTCAACCTCCATCATGTGCACCTTCTACAGGGGTGCCATAGAAAGTGTCCTGACCAGCTGCATCACGGTGTGGTTTGGTGCATGTACTGCATCCTGCCGCAAGAGCCTCCAGCGCATCGTGAGAGCAGCTGAGAAGATCGTCGGCACCTCCTTGCCCTCACTGCAGGACTTACACAGCAAACGCCTCACTCGGAAAGCCCTCTGCATGGCAGGTGATCCCACACACCCACTACACAGCCGCTTTAGACTGCTGCCATCAGGGAGGAGACTGAGGAGTCTCCAGGCTCGTACCAGCAGACTGAGAGACAGCTCTGTTCATCAGGCAGTCAGAATGCTAAACACTCTGCCTGCTCTGCCTCCCCTCCCATTTGAACTGCCTTAACACAAAAAACTTTCTCACACATTACCACTCAACACAAAGTTTTTAACACTGGACCCTGTGTCATCAAACGGGTTATTCACTAAACTCTCGGTCATGTGCTCATTCAGTTTGCACTACTTCTCATATTTGCACTAATGTTTGTATTACATTACTGCCTATAGTCATACTACTGTTTACATTCACTGTTTACATTTATTAATACGGTTTACATTTATTACTACTGTTTTACATTTATTACTACTGTTTACATTTACACTACTTTTATATCTACACCAGTGGTGTAGTCTACATTTTTGTAGTGGGCATACCGTGCTTAGAAACCAAAGTACACTGGTTAGTAAAATGTAATCGTCAATTTATTTTGATTTTTAAGCATATTGAACAGTTCCAAATTTCTCTGATGCTTATATTTGAATAAATGAACAACAAACTTTGTACAACATCTGGCTTTGTATTAAAAACATGTTGTAGAATTTATAAAACCATATCAAAGAAAAGCACTGCACACCGATAGATTGTTATGGAAGCGTTTAACTACAGTTTAACGTATCAATGACATGTACCTAATGGTATGTCATGTACATTGGGCACTTTTAAGTGGGTATACAGTACTGCAATTCTTAAACTTTTCTAGTGGGTATACTCCATATACCCGAGTATCACGTAGACTACACCACTGATCTACACTACTGCTGATACATATACAGCATTCTCTGACTAGCCTTATCTAAGGATGCCAAATGTGCCTTATGTGCCTTACTGCATATGCCACTTTGCCTCTATACCAACATCAACTACCTCATACATATACTGTGTACATTAACTCATATGCTGCTGTGCCACTCTTTGCAAATGTCAATGCTAGAACCTTCAGTTTATTTTATAGATATACTTTTTATACTTTTTATACTACTAAAAAACTCAGGACAGTATTACACTTTTATTATTTCATTTTATGCTTATGTTCATTGGGTGTTTGGTGTTTTAGGGGTGTTTGGTGTTTCAGTGTTGGTGTAAATTTTCATACTTTTATACTACTATGAAAAAACTCAGGACAGTGTTACACTTTTACTATTTTATGCTTATGTTTATTAAATGTTTTAGTGTTTAGTGTTTAGATGGTTACTGTTGCACCGAGGGACTGAGAGAAACGCAATTTCAATCCTGTGTATGTCCTGTACATATTGCAGTTCTGACAATAAAGTTGACTTTGACAAATGGTACAGGCTCTATTCAACCTCTGCTCGACTGCCTGGCTGACATCAGGGACTGGATGGCTTTAAATTTCTTAAGCTTCAACGATAAGAAGTCGGAAGCCATATTGTTCCTTCCC